>CAESWR010000656.1:93985-114705 GCA_903171835.1 Mullus surmuletus | reverse complement strand
TAAGAGAAATGGAGGGAAGGGTTGATGAAAACAACAGATCTCTGCTCCCTAATCCTTTTGTGTCGGCTGGTTTAATCCATCCGAGCAACACCCCCCCACACACACTGCACTCCCCCTCCTCTGCCCCACCACGCCCGGACTGCTCGCCCTCCCTCAACCCACCATATACCAGGCACTCCCAAAACATAAACAACCCACAGCAACACTGAAACCAACACCAGACAGTTGAGCAGCCGCTGCAGTGGCTGGGGAAAAAAAAGAGCCAGAAAGCACCTCCAGTTCAACTCTGTCCCTGCTCTCATCCTGTTCGTTTTGGTGGCCACTGGGAACAAGCCTCTATTCTGGATGGCTTGCTGTGTTTGCCTATGCAAACATATTTTAATGTTGCATCAGTTTGTGTGTGTGTGTGTGTGTGTGTGTGTGTGTGTGTGTGTGTGTGTTGCAAGTGGCAAACGTGTCGTTCTCCTTTTTGTGTGTTTTGCTTCGTCCCTCTTTGTTTGGTTGTGCTTTGTTTTGGCTACTGTAGATGTAATGAATGCACTTGAGAGCAACACGGCGGATTCGCTGCAAGTATTTTTTTGTGTCGTGGTCTTGTTTACGAGCTGCGAGGAAGAGGGGGGAGGGCGGGGGGCTGAGAGAGAGAGAGGGGGGGCGAGAGGGGGGAGCAGGCATCGAGGAGGGAGGTGGAGGCGCTGTGGTTGCCAGGGGAAGAGGAGGTTGAGTCTAATGAGGTCACACCCTGGCAACCTAGTGACTCCTCCCACTCTGCCCCCTTCTCTCCACTCAGCCATCTCTGAGTGTACATTCTGCCCCTGCTGATGCCCCCCCCCCCATCCTCCCCTCATCCCCTCCTCTTCCCCCTCTGACAGAGTGAGCTCTCCGTGGTGCTGAAAGCAGAAAAACACATCCAGGCTCCAGTTACAGTGCAGCTGCAGAGGGAAGAGAGAGGGGGAGAGAGAGAGCAGGCGGCAGAAACATAAAACCACTTACAGGAAAAAGAGACAGTGCTATAAGTGCTTTTGAAGATGAGTTGAAAAGCACACAGCCAGGGAAATTGCGTTAGGAGAAGGGAGGGGAGGAGAGGAGAGACGGAGGAGATGACGTTGTAGTGGAAGGTGGCTACAGTAAGCGGTGGGCGTGCTCTTGTTGTGATCTATAGCTGGGAAGCCCGGTGTCATCTGCTTAAGCACAGACCGGCTGTGCAGCCCCGTGTGGACGAGCTGGACAGAGGGAGCGTGCAGGGAATGCCATACCTGGACGGGCGCACCACACCGCGCCGCGCCGCACTGCTCTACCTCGAACTCAACCTTCAGGACACCACAGACAAGGATCCGTTCCGCTCTTGTGACACTCTGGGACATTTTGTGCATTTGGACATACTTGAGCGGGTGAAGAGAAATTCTGGGAAAGTACATTTTTTTTCTTGTTTTTTGTAACTATCTTTAGAGCGACTGCAAGTGCCTGGTGTGCAGTTGCAAGAGAGGCGCGAGGTGAGTGAGTGTGTTCCAGTCATGCCCGTGGTTGCGGGTGCGGTCTGTCACCACACCGCATCGTTCTCCTGCATGTGCTGATGCGTGGAGCAGTAAAGCTGGCACCTGGATAGGAGTTTGGCACCATCTGGGACGGGAGGGGGTCGCATCGCCCCTTTCTGCTCAGGGGGAGAGGGAGCATTGGGCTGGACACCCAATGGCCCAGCTCCACTCTAGCACCAGTGTGACCCTTGGTCACTGGGACTCATTCTAGCAAGCCAGTCAATTGGATCGTACGATGGATGGACGTCTCTGTGGATTTAAGTGGAATAGTGCATGGGTGCTCCAGCATAGATCAGAGTTCACAAGTGTGTACTGGACTCATCAGGGGAAGACAGAAGACACATTGGTACACAACCCAGCAGGGAAACAGCCTCATTGTAAGTATTTATTGGGCTCACACTCAGCTGTGACCCACAAACCCACAAAAGAAATTTCGCTCTTCCTGTTTGCTCGTTATGCATGCAAGGGTTATCAGATGCAAAAAAGAGAGTATGCACAGCTGCCAGGTGCAGCACCTGTCCATCTGAATTTGCAGGTCGCTCGGTCAGGTGTGCTGCACTGATCCGTGTGTGTGGTGCGTGCATGCATGAACCCAAGCTCCCTCACATGCCATCACCAGACTATTGGCCTCACAATCCTTTTGACATTGTGCCTGTGGAATATCCACAGTGCCCTTCTCCTGTCACAGGGTTGCCTGGAAACAGTGACGGTGTGCCACTTTCATTTACTTTTCAAGCAAAGTGCACATCTGTGTTCCAACTGTTGCAGTCCATGTCAACTGGGGCAAAGGCAGTGGGGAAAGATCAGATTAAAAAAATAAAGAGGGGAAATCCATTAAGGAGCAAGAACAAGAGAGGTGGAAATTAAGTTTCTGCTTGAAAAAATGGGTTGCTGAACTGAGATGAGCGAATAAGAATAGCATTTTTACACTGATGAGTTATGGGAGGACAATCCAATGTGAGAGGCTTGGTTGGGAAAAACAGTGTGATAAACAAGCTGATTCCAATGCAGAGTGCTGCTGCAGGCTTACAGGGATTAGGCAGACAGGCTTAATTCAGCTCAAACACTGTTTGAACTGTGCCTTCCTGCGGCTGCACCCTTAACACATCGAACCGGTGCACCTCATTTCTCCTCACAAACTAGGTCTTTTTTCCTTTTGTAGAGTTTCACATCTGCAGTAGGCACCTGTAAATCGGCGATAAGACCCAGTAATCGGGGTGGAAAAAAAACGCTTGACACTGGGCATCCGTGCCCTAGATTGAACTCTGTACGGATATGCAATTCTGTCCGTAAGCTCTTATCAGCCCTCTCTTCATGTCCGTAACAGAAAAAAAAAGGAAAAAAGCGCTTAAGCGTATAGGAAAATATGTAGTAGAGAGTGGAACCAGCAGATAAACCCATTGACCCAGGACCCTTGCGGGACTCATAGACAGACATGAGGCAGAGGGATGCTGACGATGGCCAGACAATGGTAGGCTCCTCTGTCGGGTCTGCAATCCCCATCTGGCTGCCCTCCAAGCACCCCACCACCACTATCAAACACACTTGCTGCCCTTGCCTCCCCCCTCCCAAACACGCATGCACATGCACATGTACATATAGTTATCAAAGAAACCCCCTCCCCCTCCTTCCCCATGCACACTCAGTGGTTCTCTCACACGTAAACAAGCATGAGTCTTAGGCTGATCTGAAAACACTGACCTACATAAAAACATGTGCTGTCTTCTCTCCCACTCTCGGCCCCCCCAAAATCCCATGAAGTTCTTGCACATTGTAGTGTCTGCATCTTTTTTTGTTGTTGTTCTTTCCACATACTGTACATGCACAGACACATACGCTGCGCCTTCTCTGCATCTGAAGTAGCTTCAAACAGCGGTATTATATTGATGTGAATTGAATGATTAGAGGGAGTGAATCATAGGATGATTGCACCAGCGTGGATGTTTTTATTGTTCTCGCATCCGCAATCCTCCTCGTGCATGGCTGTTAGAGAAGTCTTACAGAAGCAGGGAGAGAAAACTCCGGTGAAGTCTATTTTTAGAACTTAAATATAGGGGCGATTATAGTGTATGCATATATGCAAAAGCATGCACAGCAGTCTCATAAAATAGGCTAATTTCATTTGTGCGGTTGCTCCCAATAGTGCAATAATCTCACTTTTGCGCTCAACACATTCTTAAAATGGCATAAGATGAAATCTTTTTTTTTCACATTCATTCAGGCACTCTCTTGGAAAAGCCAATAATTTCAGCCAGAGAATGTGCAAACACAACTGAGAAAATGAGCAGCCTACAGTGAGCCAGTGAGAAAATTGAAAGATTTAAACTGAAGGTTATGACTAACCAGGGATGAATAGAGAGTCCCTTGACTGTTTGAATATTTACATGTGCATGCCACCTTTCATGTGTGTGTATGTGTATGTGCACAATACACTACCGTGGAAAACAATGCAAGCCTCTGGGGAAAATGCTTACTCTTAGGGACAAGGGCATGATGTAAGTCTCATTACTAACATGAGCCATGAACTCCAAGGCAACATTCTGAAACAACAGCAGCATCACACAAATGATTCCTGATGCAATCTTGCTTCAGTGGTTTGCATCTCACCAAGGCTGACCTTGAAAATCAAAGGTTGGCAGAATAATCACTGACATACAGGGACTCCATGTATGTTTCGACATATTATCCCCTGTTATGCTAATTTGTGTCCCTTTTAAGGCAAACGAGCATTACCATGATCTTTTTTCTGTCTCTCTCATCAGTGGAAACACTTGAAGAATGATGAGCTCCAAAGAGGAGGAAACTCTCCGTTTTTTCCAGTATGTCGAGGAGAATGGGCTGCGAGCATACAATGGCCTGGTAGCTCAAAACTTGGACCACGCCAGGAATGAGAGAAATAGGGCATTCCTGCAGGAGAAAAACGACAAGAAGAGAAAACAGGAGGAAGCCATAAGGAGGTACAGTAGGAAGATAAGCAGACAAATCCATCCCAAAGT
This sequence comes from Mullus surmuletus, assembly GCA_903171835.1. Taxonomy (NCBI): domain Eukaryota; kingdom Metazoa; phylum Chordata; class Actinopteri; order Syngnathiformes; family Mullidae; genus Mullus; species Mullus surmuletus. Next base: position 110,177 of record CAESWR010000656.1, on the reverse strand, counting down.
CAAAACACCCAATACCAGATGCAAAAGCATCAGCACAGATATGTTCTGTGAAGAATGTGAATTCTATATGAGTTTTATCTCTGCATTTCTTGTTGGATGGTGATGCGATTATGAATTGGACACGCTCGCCTTTGTGCAGCACACCGAGGGAACTATCTTTCTGCAAATGCAGGGATGTCAATGGGTTCACCTCAGGAAGAGGTTGCAAGGAATTGGGACAAGTGGCCAGAGGGTCCCTGTGGCAATGGCAGGTTGCCATATTTTGAGGATTGCAAGTGCGGACTGGTACACTCCATGATCTATAGAGGATAATTAATTTTTCACTTTTAGACTTATTTGGGACTTGTCCTTGGATTGAGGTCATCGCTGTTCCATTTTTGAGATGGAGAGCTTTACAATTAAGAAAGAAGCAAGCTGACTGTCAAGAGTCCGCTAGGGTACGATGTGTTCTGAATTCGTTTTAGATCTGTTGTAATGTCAGTCAATCGAACAGGAACATTGATGGAAGAAATTGGCAGATCAAGAAATGGGATTATTTGATCCACTGAAAACAAAATCACATTTAATGCTCATGGCCACATCAAGGATCAGTTACACTGGCCCGCCGACCTTTTTCGTGTGTCGGTAAGAGTAAGCTGTCACAGTGGCGCCACTCTGCGGCATCCCGAAAGTTGAGCGAATAAGAGGCACGCACTCAAAACATGAGCAGCACGTGGTGGCAGCGTGCTGATGTTGTGGGGTAGAATAGTGAGAAGTGAGTCATTGGGAGTGGAAACACGAAATCGCATTGGCGGCGCGGTGTTAAATCTGCTTTACTGTGCTCTGATTTGGAAAATACACATGACCCATCTTTTTTCATAAACATTACATTAATCATTGCCAGCATTGTATTCTGTAATAGATCTTAAAAATATCAGTCAAATAGATTGAGATTTGAAAAAACAAAGTGCGAAGTAGGAGAGAAAGATTTTTCAGTTTTGCTATTTAATGGTCCATTAATCTAATGATGCAGCCTGCAAAACATTAACATGCGTTGGAAAAGCTTCTAGGAAATGCGGTTCTATAGAATCCTAAAAATGATTTGTGTCGCTGGTCAAAGTATTTCAGCAGCTCTTTAGAGTTTTAGCCATGTATCAGATGATTACAATGATGCAGTTTCAGGGACTGAGCATTTGTGTATGACCAGATGTTGTTCTTAGCTGATTTATTCAGGAATGGTTTTGAAACCTCTCACATTTCTGTCAAGGGGTCAGGCAATTCAAACAGAGCTGCTGCGACCGCGGTAAGATTATCCACAGGCAGTATGATGGTACATCACACGCAAGTTGACTGAACGTTTGATTTCGTGGTCCAGCACAGTATCTCGCCGCATGTCCCGGGACAGGACGACGCCCGAGGAAAAGTGGCATCTACTGTCCTTCTGTGCTTCCACTGTCTTTCAGCTGTTGCCAAAGCTGAAATATTAATACATAGTCACTGGAGGAAGAGTCTAAAAAATAACTGGATTTTTCATGAGGCTTATAAGTAGGTCAATGAGACGACCTATTTTTACAGTAACTGAGAATGAATGAGATTGTGAGGATTCAAAGGTGCATGTTTGCATCCGCGCACGCATGCACGCTTTTTACACGCGTGCGAGCATGCAACAGATGCGACAAACAGAAAGAAATCAGTGCAAAAGAAAAGGGCAGGACTGTGTGACTGTGCGAGGGAGAAAGAGCTTCTAAGAGCAAATGTGTTTAAGAGTAGGAGGGGGGGACCTGTTAGGGAGAGATTAAGTGTGAGCTCAATTGCAGGAGATGTGTTCTGCCTGGTGACAGCTGGAGCAGCCACTGGCCAATCAGATCAACACATTAGGTTTGAGTGAGGCGGGCCTTCCTGCCTGCCACTATCTCACTGCATTTCTTTTATTGCATTTCAGAGGAGGAAGGGATTCTCACACACCTCACAGCTCGCATATGCAATGAAATATAAACAGTTTTGTTGTTTTAATCAAGGATATGGCTTTTTTTTTTAACTTAGATTTATTTTGTCCTCTGTTGGTTTCTTTTTTTCATCTGTTTGTTTTGTTTCCTGTTGTCCTGTCACATGGCTTCACAGCAAGAGAGCCAGACCAAAGCCAAGTGGTCCAAGTGCACCTGTGGTCTGTCCCCTAGCCAATCACTGGGCAAACATCCTATAAATAACCCAGTCACTACTACTCCAGTCACACCCACACATACACACAACCCATCCACGCATAAGCATGCTCACAAATTGACAAAACCTGAGAGGCAGGGATTGTTTACACTGCCACCACCTGTAGCTGAATATAGATTGTTTTTTGTTTTTTTTATTGAATTATTGATCGTTTAGCCAATCATTATTATATTTTGCAGCTTCATCATTACTCAATCAATTGATGCTGAGATTTTTATTTATTTATCACCAGCGCTGCAACTCCACAGGTTGCATCAACCACCTCTCTGTTGTCAGCTGTGAACAAAAGGTGACACCAACATGCACGTGCGCTTTATTATTGTTGCCTGTTGTGTATCTGGTTCCTATGGGTACCATGTTGCTAGGCAAAGTTAAGTCCCTGCCCAATGAATCCACCCCACCAGACGCCTTCTGTTCAGCAGCTGGCCAGGGGGGAGTTAGAGTCAGCAAAGTCACACACTGAGGGTCGACACACGCACGCACACACATGCATACATGCCCACGTGTGTGTACACAACACACACGAGCTTGGTGTTTACAAAGCCACGCATGCAAATGTCAGTTTTTCATGCTATTTGTTTAACCACTGACGTTAAGCTTAATTGTGCCCTGCTGATTGGAGAGTGCAGAACACAACAGACACACAAATCATTACAAACACAGGCGGATTGTGAGCTCATTTTCTCTGTTAAACACACACATACGAACACAAGCACACTCACACACACTCACTCAATCACAGCTGTACACACACAGCTTTTCTTTTCCTCCCATTACCACACTACACTCAGACATCATTATCACTCCATTCAGGCCAATCATCCATTTATAGGGATTGATTGTGTATAGGTTGGAAGGACGGGGGGGGCGGGCTTCCATGGTGTCAATATGTGTGTCAGCATCTGTCATATCCGGGGTTAAACTAAACTCAGATCGATGCTTTGACCTATAAGTGATCCCTTTTTGCAGTGACACTCACTAAGCTGTTTGTTTAAAACTCCCATGACATGCAAAGGCGCTTTCACACTAGATGTACTCTGACATACTGTTTGTTATCATATTGGTCAATTTTATCATTAAATTATATAACTTTGATTCCGGCCCCTTTTAACCTCCTTGTCACCCCTCTCTCCCTCTCCTCTCTGTTCCAGGACGGGCGAGGACATAGCAACTGAAGGCAAACACTTGCGTATGGGCTCCATTACCATGCCTGAGCCTCAGGAACGAATGCCCATGCCCCATCCACATGCCCTCGCCTGCGGGCAGGGCTTCTCTGTGCGCTCCCAGTCCCTTCACTCTGTGGGCGGCGGCAGCGGTGGTGGCAACACCGGGGGCGGAGAGGAAGAGGTGGGCAGCCCAACCTCGAGGAAGCAGCCCCCACCTAAGCCCAGAAGGGACCCAGCTACCAAGTTGAGCATGTCGTCTGAGGCTGTGGACCACAGTCCTGTGTCCACCTGCCGTGGGGAGAGATGTGACGGTGAGTGGTGGTGGCACTTAGCACCAAACCACTGCACTATATATAGCTTATCTCTGCAGTGCCCTCTTCAATGCTGTTTCTCCTACAATGACATGACATCAAGCTATTCAGTCCCTTCCTCATCCCACTGTGGTACTCCTAACCACAATGAGGTTACGCCCAATTAAAACTCAAACCAACTAGAGATACACGACTCTATGCATGTGACATTATTTCTAAGATCAAGCCATATTGTAACTTTCTTTGTATTTTAGCCCCCAATTGAGCTTTGAATGCTGAGTTTCTATGCCTTGTTATGGTTCACACAGAAACAAGTGCAGCATATGTAGTTGCAGCTCCACTAACTAACTTCACCACGACAGATGGATCAGAGCTCTCAGCTGCAGGTTGAGCAGCAGGTTGCTCGGTGACACAGTCAGCTGTCAAAGCTGCTCTTGGTGTAGATAAAGAGAGCGTGAATGCCTTGACATTTCTGTAACCTCGTGCATCTACGATGCAAACTACCAGTATGTACCAAGCAATATTTTTTTCCCCCTCCACTGGGGCACAATTAAGAGATCAAAATCTAGTGGAAGCACCCTGCAGCGATTTTATAGCAAAATAAACAAACACACGATGCCTGCTTGGCCATGGATGAAAATGAGGGGATAATTACAGTACATCTTAGTGCAATAAAAGCGTTAATGGGTGGGATAATAATTAATTGAGCTGAAGGAATGTTTCCCTCAATAAGCCACAGATGCAACACTTTGCAATTTTGTATTTCAAAAGATATTTACTCAATGAGCTGAGCACAAAGGAGGAAACAAAGCAACACTAAAGTAACATTTATGACTGCATGCAAGTCAAGTCTCAGTCAGAGCAAAACATTTCGAGGTTGCAGGAAGCTTTGACTCCATTTCAGTTTGGATGCTTCACTGCCAATGTGATGTGAAGGGAGTCGCCCAGCCTGGCTCAGATTGGTGGGGATCTCTCAATGTGCACACAGATCTTCCTGGGCACCACGGCAACCATCCCACAGAAACAAGACCCCCCGTAGCCCAGCCAATGACTGCAGCGCCGAGCAACTCGGGCCAATGGCGCTCGAGAGATGCTGAAGTGTGACGCGTTGCAGCCAATCGGAGTGCGAGTGTGGGGGTGTCCCTGGCCGAGGGGAGGGTTGCGTGCTCTGTAGCTGGCTCTGTAGCGGGAAGGGGAGGAGCTTGCCGGAGTAGAATTCATTCAGGAGGAGCGATTGACCTAGATTCTGTTTCCCCAGGAGGAGAGGGGGGTGGGTGGGGGGTTTGCGGGTAAACACATTCACTACGGGAGGAAGGGGGAGGAAAAAAGGAGCAATGTAAAGGGAGTGAGAGATGTTGGGAGGGATGGATTTAATAGCAGTGCTGAAACTGATCCGCACAAACCTGTTTGTGTAGTAATGCGAGTGGCAGTTGTGGAGAGGCACAGGTACAAATATTGCATGTAAATGAAGAAGTGATACATGCATTCGCAAAGATTACAGAGAAATCTGATCAGATCACACTCCAGGAACAAATATGGGTTCAGCAGGATTTTCTGTTGATACCTTATTAATTAGTTCTAATGAGGAGAAACTATGGAACCAACAGCTTCTGCTTTAATCTGTCAAATCTGCTTTTCTTCCTCAGTTACTCCTCAACCTGTGTCCCAAAAAATGTATACCTGATATACCACTGACTGGTCTGAAGACTCAGGTTCAATTACTTTGTTTTATCGAAAAGCTGATTCAATTACTTGTGTATTAGTTAATAAGTTCACTTTCAGCAGTTTTAAGGATAAAAACAAAACTGTGTGTGAAACCCAACTCTACAGCTCTTCATAATGAGTTTCAGCTCATTTTTGTTGCTGTCAAGACCACTACTGCTCTGCCAACACAACTTTTGGCTGCAGCCGACAGATGTTTTGCGGAGAGGAAAGCTCCTTAATCCCTCCGTACCCCCACAGCACAAAATGGCAAAGATATTTCCCCCAAGACTTCATGGGAGATAAAAAAAAACAGAGCCTAAGTGCAGTATATATTGAATTTACATTGTCCCAAAGGATGACTCCAAAACAGTGATAAGAGAGCTCCAAATAATGATCAGAAAGGGAACCTAATGAACAGTATTGTATATATTTTGAAAAATGAACAGTATATCATTGCTCTGTTCAGTTTCTATAAGAGGCTTGGTTTTTCCCTTGACAGGCTGAAATTGTTATTCTTATTTGACAAAATGATGGGAAGGATCCCTCAGAGACTGTTTTTATTGACAGGACACTTCCTCACCTTTCTGGTGTTGGCATTTTCCTGCCTGCTGGCAGCTTATGTACTGATCTTCTCTGGATGCAACAGCTCTTAAGCTGTTCTTCCCCGAATGGCTTTAAGACTACAACAACTCGCCCACGTCAAGATTTCACTGTGATACTGGGGCGAAACCTTTGTTATATGTCAAAAGCATCTTTATGTGTTTCTGCAGGGATCATTTCATTGATCTTATCAGACACTTTGAGCAACACTCCAGTCAACCAGTCAATGAAGCACTTTGAGTGGATATACTTGAACATTGCTCAAGTGCAGTACTCTGCAGCAATTTCACAACAGCAGGTTAATTTTGAGGCCATTTCAAATTATTCTTGTCCCTAATATTCAGTTAATTCCAAACACATACTGAGAAATGGGGTCCACATTTAAAACATCCCTAATTATTCTTTAAGTGAAAGACTTCACAGTTTTTTCAATCTGCATATTCTTCAAAGCCGCACATTAAAGCGGGAACGAACACAGACACCTACACAGTTAAACTTCAAAGGTTTTACAGGTTGTGTTTGTCATATAAAAAGTGTGCGTGCTTGTCCTAATTTCCATATCTAGATGTGTAGGCATGTGTGCACGAGTGTGTGCGTGCGTGCATGTCGTGATGTTGGTGAGTCATACAGTTACCGGAAGAATATGCGTGTGTCTGGGCCATCTGCCACCTGAATTATTAAAGGTGTAAAACCTGCAGTTTGAAGATTTCAGACATGGTCTGGCTCTTAACTACACTTCTCTCCCTCTGCCAATCAGAGAGGAGGGACACTCCTATCCAAACATTTCTTTGTCTGACCTAGAAATACACCGCAAGCAACTTTTACTATAAGAGCGCTGGTACTTTAGCGTCTGTGATATTTGGTCGACTGTGCTCTCGCGAATGCGGTACTATAGCCTCACTGCACCACATCTAAGGAGATTTACACTGCAATGCTACGTCACCACTATCAGAAAGAAGCTCCACAGTGTGTGTGACCCAGATACTATACTCACATACTGCTCCACTGCTGTATATGTGACCTAGAAACATGCATATGCCTCAACTATTCCCACATATCTGATTCAAGATATAGCTTGTAGCTATGCACGTTGACCTACATCTGACCCGTATTCCGCTTCATATTAATGCTGCAGTTTCTCTTAATGAGTAATTATTCACGAAAAACAAGATCTTTGAAGCCAGTGCTCCTCTGAGCATCACATGGCACTTAGAACACTGAACATATATTCAAATAGGAACATGAGAGAATAAATTGTGTGTCGAGGTGTGCTTGTAAATGTGACCTCATCCGGTGGCTTTACGCTCAAACCTTCTCTCTCTTTATCCTTTAGCAGCTCAAGGATGTAGTGAGGACTGCAGGAGGGTGCCTCCCCCCAAACCGAAGAGGAACCCCAACACACAGCTGAGTGTTTCCTTTGACGAGTCCTACATCAAGACCCACGGAGGCAACGGGGTTTGCCCCTCGAAGCCCCTCCACCACGTCACCTCCCCGTGCGAGCGCAACCCATCGCCCCCGCAGAGCGACGAGAGCCCCACGGATGACTGCGAAGACGAGCCCGTCTACATAGAGATGGGCGGTATCGACGTCGGATCCCGCGAACTTGTGAAGAGTGAGGACGAGGAGCCGGGAGAGTCTGTGTACGAGGAGATGAAGTACCCAGCGCTGGATGATATGGAGTACCGCACTGACCCTGTGGGATGCCGCTCAGCGTGCCCCACACCTGCACCGTACGACCCTGAACCTCTCAGCCGCTGCTCCACACCTCGAAACATTCCCCTCTGTGACATTCCTGCACCCTTCCCCAATTTACTCACCCATCGGCCCCCTCTGCTGGTGTTCCCTCCTGCGCCAGCCCAGTGCTCGCCCAACTCGGACGAGTCTCCCCTCACCCCTCTAGATGTCACCAAACTGCCCATGCTGGAGAACCAGTCCTACAGCAAATCCCCAACCTCCTCCTCCGAGCCGCCCACCTCAGCACACATCCGCAGGGAGCTCACCGCCACCCCGACCCTCACCGTCTCCGGGCGCTCCTCTGCACCTCCCCTCCCCTGCACCCTTTACAAATCATCCTCATCATCCTCCTACCAGAGGAGCCACTCTGCTTGCCCATCACCGGTGAGCATGGGCCGCTGTCTCACCCCGCTGAGCCTCATGCGCACACCGCCCTTTGACGCACCAATGCCATTCCCTGGGGGGCTGCCACGGAGCGCATCAGCCACCCCTCACGGCAAGGGGTCGCCACCTCAAGACGGGGTGGGGCGACTCCATGGCTCAATGCAGAACGTGTCCACGGGGCGCTCGAGGACACCCACCAGCCCTCTAGACGAACTGACCAACTTGTTCACCACAGGCAGGAACATGCTGAAGAAAAACACCAGTGGCAGGAAGTCTAAAGAGCCTGGAGAGAGTGAGTCATTCCTACACATTTACCTTAAAATGCAGATAACTTAAACCCTAAAGTTGAAGTACATGAAGAAGCAAGACAAAAACTAACTGGGAGAGTGACAAACTAGAGTAGAAACAACATGTCCTCCTCCGTTTCCCCATCAGTTACAGTATGGTGTATCTCTATTTCACATGGACGAGCCTAAACGCTGTTAAATTAGACGGCTCTTGACAAAATTAATCACTTTGCACAGAGCCATACGGGGTATCCCTCCATTTGCTGAATCCAGGCCCATCGAGCCAAGTCTGATACAGATAGTATCGTTAAATCTCAGGGGATTAGAGGCTCAAGCGGACAGTGGACCTCTCTAACCTACTCATGGCGTTAGCCCATCAGGCAGCATTATTTCTGAATATGTAAACATCATGTTTAAATACTGATAGCTGGGCAACACTGCCAAAACTGGAAAAACAAGGGACCAAAAATAAAAAAAGAACTGTACATTCAGTCTGCAATCGACTATTGTTTCTGCATTTAAATTGCCACAACAGGCCTAAATATTTTTAAATTGAGCATAATAGGTGTGAAAGTACATTTTACACTGTTGAAATTTAATTGCATTTTTCTCTCCAGACGTAAGCTGCACAATCCCAAAGAATACATTCTTAAAAAGAGGAAAAGCCTTTCATTGACAGAGATTACTTCAAGTGCATTTCAAGATAAATCATCAAAGCTACAAAGAGTAGATGTGTCTTTCTCTACTCAGTGCTCTTAGCAACTACAACATGGCAACAGCGGAGGGAAGAGAAATCCATGTTTCTTATTTGCAGATTCCTTCCCCATGGGTAATACAGCCAATCACAGCTCAGGGCACACCGGTTTACAACAGAGCAATAATCTTCCGATGTGGAAAGCTGTGGCACTGAACTCGAATCCACACCTGATCACAGGATTTCAGATTCTCTTTTCTGTCCAATCAGCACATACGCTCCACATGAGTAGGCCAATCAAGCAGCTGGAGCAGATGTGCAGTTGGGGAGAATAGGAGGCTATACTCACTTTTCTGACATTTTACTTCAGTGTCCTCGGATTTTTTTGAATTGCATTATTTTATCTAGCAAATAGGTTATACTCTTTATATTGTATATTATAGGCTATATTTATGGATTTATATGTAACAATGTAGCAGGTGTTTCATCCATGTAACTGGAATTCCCAGTGATGCTTTACCAATAAGCCATTTGACACTGTTTTGTTCTGCAGCCCCATATGATTTGTAAACTATTTGCATTTGTGATCTATACATCAAGGATGAGCTGTTGACAGGCTTTTTAAAATGACGTATTTATTATTCCAACACCTGTGTGCAAGTGCCACATGGGGCTAAAGGGCTGACAGGTTGTGTTGCCCTGTGATTGGCTGCAAGCCCGTGCAATGTAATGAGCGCATACGCCCGAGCCGACCACAGTGAATGGAGGTTCGTTTTTCTCTCTCTGAGGCGATGGAGGCAGCAACAACTAGCCTGACCCACTTACCAACCGGTTAATCGCTACGCTCACTCTTCCTCTCTCTCTCACAAACACACACATGCGCACATCCACACTAAGAGAGTATGTGTGTGACACATGTCAGCATGAGAAGGGATGCCTGCTTGGCACTCTATGTCAAAGCCCTTATAGGAGCCATACAGAGAAACAGCGGACGTCAAGCTCAACCATGCACATGCATTTTTTATTTGTACCGTATGATGAGCTGCAAAGCTTCATACCACTGGCATGCATGAGCTCTCCTGGTGTCTTTGCCGAAAGGGAGTCATAGCATATCAAGAGTCTATGTATAAGATGTTAACTAGCACTGGCTCTTAAAAGCAACATTGAGGGATATGTTATTAGGCATGGTGTTAAAAAGTGTTGTGAGATCATTGAAGATTTTAAGAAAGAGACAAGCTGAACATTGACCACTTAATTGTAATTCAATAATTGTACAACTACCAGTGATGGAACACACAATCCACCAAAAACACAGCTGGAGTCCATCAGCCCACATATTGATTTACAGTTTGCACTTTAGTGATACTTTAGTGTGTAGTGAGTGACACCTAGTGGACATCTACTTGCATTGCAGAAACTTGAATTACAAATCAGTGTTTTTCTCACTCCCGAGATGTTTCATTGACACATCTGCTTTAAAGGATTTGTTGAGTGAGATGCAGCATAAGTTATCTGCAAGGAAAAGACAAAGTATTGACATAAAACTTTTTTAGATCACAGGAGGTGGAGATAAACTAGCGTCAGGGATCAGAGATGTATTTCAGTGGTTGGCACTGATGAATAGTTCCCTTTCAATTAAAAGAAAGATGTAGTTATTAAAGATTGTTTATAATTAAATAATCAAACACACAATAAAGTCTGGTAATGCACACATATGTAATTGGATTGTTATAGACATTTGGATTTTATTAACAGGACATTACTAAATTAAAAGGAAATTACATTAAATGGAACATTTGTTTGATTGTCTTGTATGTTTTGAATGTAGATCTGATTATATTAATTGTGTCTCCTTTTTTGTTTTTTGTTTTTTTTACAGCTGAGTCCAAAAGCAAGTCTCATGGCGAATCCAAGCGTGAGGGCAAGGACCGCCACAGCCACAGTCACAGCAAGGACTCCAAACGAGACAAGGAACGCCACAGCAAGGAGTCCTCTCATCGGAGGGACCGGGACAAAGACAGAGACAAAGACAAGGATAGATCTGGCAACGTGGAGCCGCTGGCTCATAGGCGTAACAGTAAAGACCGTAGCTATGGCGGTGGAGAAGCGCCGCTTGTTCACAGGGATAGCAGGGACCAGGGCTGCGGCGGCGCAGAGCCTGTCCCAGTGAGACGGGATTCCAAAGACAGGAGCTGCAACTCTTTAGAACATATCCCATTGATAAGAAGAGACTCTAAGGATAGGGGGATTAGCAATGGAGACCTGATGCCTCGGAGAGACAGTAAAGACAGGAGTGGGGGGCATGGTATGGAGTCTTTGCTGAAACAGGACACCAAGGACAGAGAAAGACTTCTGGATCACCCACCTGAGCTTTTACCGAGGCAGGACAGTAAAGAGGGGGCGAGGAATGGTGTAGACTGTCGACAGGAGAACAGAGAGAGACTGTTGGATCAGCCGCCAGAGCTCTTACCCCGACAGGATAGCAAGGAGAGGGCCAGGAACGGCACGGACTCAAAACATGACAACAGAGACAGGCCGCCTGAGCTCCTACCCCGACAGGAGAACAAAGACAGAGCCAGAACCGCAGCGGAATACAGACACGATAGCAAAGACCACCGCCCCGATTTGTTACCCAGACAGGACAGCAAAGAGAAAGCAAGGGGCGACATAGAGCACAGACACGAAGGTAGAATAGATCAGCCACCTGAGATCCTTCCCCGACAAGAAGCATCCAGGAGCAGCAAGGACAGATATAACTCTGACTCCAAGCATGAGGGGCGAGAGCGGAGCTGCCACAATGGAGATCTCCCTCCGCCCCTCCTACCCAGGCAGGAGAGCAAGGACTTGGGCCGGACTGGCCTCGAAGTGCGACGAGACAGCAAGGACAGAAGTCTAAATGGCGACAGTAAAGAAAGGGCATATAGACCCGACGGCACACCCCGACGAGATAACCGGGCCTACAGCATTGACCAAGCAAAAGCACACGAGAGGAATGGCAGCACAATGTCGGGGCAGCATTCATCCACGACCACACCTACACACCACGGAAGATCATCCGGGAGCCCACCGATGACTGCGGTCACTGGTGAGACTCACTCCTTCACATTCTTGAGAGATTCTGACAGGAAACAGCCCAATTCAAACCATGGCTTCATGTTTTGTGTCTTTGTAGATCTCAAGGCAGCACCCAAGTATGGACGCTCACCTTCTATGCCTGCTAACCCGTCTCCGAAGGGAACCCCACAGAGGAGAGCAACAGAGACACATCCGAGCCAGGTATGCAGATGCGCTTGTTTTCCTTTCAGGCCCTACAACTCCCTTTGAAATGCATGGACTTTGTTTGAAAGCTAGACTATTTGTGTGAAGTTCCCCATTACAGGAAGCAAAGAAAATATTTGGTTTTGCAGAAGTGCAGCAAATGCATAAAATACCCCACAGACTCTGGCCATTAGTCACACAGACAGTGAGCAAAGGCTCCAGCTTTTTGAAGCAGAAAAAGCTGACTCAGAGCAAGCCTTACTAATTACCAGCACACAGCTACTCAAGCGCTTCATTTTGGAAGTAATTTGCAGGAGAAAACGGTAATAGTGATATGGCTGAAACTTGACCTACTTTGTCCATATTACAAAATATATAGCTGCATAGAAAAAGACCACAATCCTGCTACACTAAAAAGCAGAGGAGAACGGCAGCAGCACAACTCTGCCATGGTCAGGTTGAAGAACCACTACCAAAGAACTTGGTACAAAGTGAATTATTAATTTTAATCAAAAGATATACTTGGCCAAACCTTAATGCTCATTTATGCTCTTTTTTTTTATGTGTGAACACTTAAAGAGCCCATTCTGATAACACCCGGTCATGGTGGGTGGAGGTTCATGGTGGTGTGTGAGGCCGACAAACTTACAGTGCTATATGTGAACCGAGAAATTTCTGTTGAACAAAAGATACACCATTAAAATACCTTGTGTTGCTTGAGCTATATTCTTCAGTATCCCATTGTATCTATATCCATGCACATTCAAAAACAATGCTCAATACGGAGAAAACAAGTATAAGTACATGAAGTTTTCATTGGGTGATATGAGGTGTTTGCCAAGGTTTCTTTGATGTTCAGTTGGTTTTGTCAAGAAGCACTGCCAAGTCTCCAAAGCAAAGTTTTCATGAACTTGCTGTCCCTGTCGCTCAGATGCCTCAAATGCCATGGATATGCGGGGACACCACCATGCTGGAGCAGATCGAGAGGAAACGCACTCTCTGCATGGAAATCCGCTCCCGACAGCATCCACACCTGCAGCGGACCCTGGAGAGGCCTCCTCCAGACAGGAACGAGGAGCGGCAGCAGGAACGGCAGCAGGAGCGGCAGCAGGAGCGGCAGCAGGAGCGCAGCCAGTGCAAGCAAGAGAGCGCGTCCGTCCTCCCAGCTTGGGGGAAAAGCACAGGGGCCAAGAAGATCCGTCCTCCACCGTACCCCACACAGACAACTGTATTCTGGGACACGGCCATCTGACAGTAACACACTCACACCTCCCTGCCACACAAACCAACGATTATCCACTCCCTCTCTCCAACTGGGTCAACGTGACACCCAATAAGAGCACCAGAGGGATGATGCTCGCTGATGTCAAAGGACAATGGTGGTTACCATAGCAATATTTCTGCTTGTTCAGGTTGTCATGTTTTCTTATCATCACTGGTGATATTTGATATTTTTCTATTTCCTGTGACTGGATTCTTGTAATATAACTAGTAGAATAGATATTTGATGAATAGATATTTTCTAAATCAGATGGGGATTAAAAAGCCGCTTAAATTATGTATAGTAGATGTAGATGCAATCTAATGTTTGTTTTTATGTTATTTTTTGGTTATACTTTAAATTGAAAGCATAATCTATCAATACTTGTACTGTAGTAGCATAATTTTCTTATGCCCAACTCTTTTTCTTTGTGCTAATAAGCACTAAAATGAATGGACAATTCAATTCTGTCTACATATATTTTACATTTTCACTGTTGTATCGTAAGTTGAGGAGTTACGTCAACGTGCTTTAGATTTCAGCACTCTCCATGCCTCGTCCAGTATGTTCTAGAATGTACAACAGTCGGTCCTAGAACAGAAACAGGAAACGTTGTGTGCTTCAGTTTGTATATTACAGTAAGAAGCTGTGTAGTCACTTCGTCAAAGCCTTTTGAAGTGGTTGAGTCATTTTATAGGAAAAACCCTGTTGGCTGGCATGTAGTAGAGGACAGAGAAAGTGTCAAATGTGTCTGCTGTATTCTAAGATACACTATGAGGGTGGGTTGGGGAGGTAGCAAATTAGAACATACATTATTAACAGTATGATTTCCAAAACCAGCCAAAGCCTGTTAAAGCGAGGAAGGGTGTGGTTGCACTTTGGATGGTTGGTTATTTGAAATGGGGTTGGTGGCAATAGTTGGTGAGAGCCAGCACCTTTACCTTGCCATGCACACTGCGAGCACCATGACACAGTGTAAATACTTGATGCCAACAACCAGCCTGTACAATCAACACCTGAGCTTTTAGAGCATTTCTTAATTTTACTGCAGATTATAATAGCCATATGCACTTGCTTAAGAAATAACAAGATTATGCTTATATATATATTTTTTAAAATGTTAAAAGTAGCGAGCTGTGCCATGTAAGTTTTAAATTTCTCGGTGGGGAGGTAAAGCCTCAGCAGACCGACTGCATGTCGCTCACTGAAAGCTTGTCCCAGACAAAATTTTCAATTAAATTGGCTGGCAACGATTTCAGAGATCAAGTCGTAAGGACCTATAACATGGCAACAGCTCTACCCAGTCATAAATGACAGGGGTTGCACAAGGGCCTACAAATCATTGAGGCTTTGAATAGAAAACTGCACTACCCATCATCTTCCATCACATTTAATCAGGCTGGTAACTTATATGTCCCTCTCCCCCTGCTCTCTCCCTCTACCTCATACTTACATCACCCAAAATTGGTCCCCTTTTGCACATGAAAATGCAATGTCTACATTGCCAAAATAGTATGGGTTTGACAAATGAGCTAGCCCTCAGAATGCAAGTGCAGTAGCCCCTCTCTGGTGAGAATCAATGCCACAGAGGTCCCTCTGTGTCGTACCTGGATGTGTGTGAGGGAGAGAGCTGTGTGTGTGTTTGTGTGCCAAGCTACACTGTATGCAAGTTGACTCTTTGAAAATGATTGTTTTAAGACATTCACTTTGCCCTATCCATGATATTGGTGGGTGGAGATTGGTAATGTAATAATGATGATGTACAATCTTTTTGTGTGTATAAACGTGCACTGTGAAAAGGTAGAGAGAGCACCGCACTGTCAGAGTCCTCTGTCTTATTGCACTGAGTGTTCTCCTGTTTTGCGTAATAAAAAGAAAAGGAAAAAACATGTTTGAGGAAAAAAGTACTGTATTCTGATTGTCACTTGGGTTTTGTTGAGAGAAGTAAATAAATATGAACTTGAAACCCGCTATGAAAAAGAACGGTATCATGTTGTTATTCATTCTCTGGGAACTTTTTTCATGGGGTGACTTATATGAAGAAGGAGAATTATCCCTAAATATTTAAGGTTGATTTATTTCCGAAGAATAGACATGCCAGGAGATATGTACAAAGTCGCAGATGACAGAAAAATGGTCAATGATCAAACTTCAGAATTAGCACCAGTAGTATAACCATGACAGTAAAAATAACCATGACAGTGAAAATTAAAATAAAAAAAAACTTAGAAAAGGTAACATACAAGTTGCAAAAATGCTCTAAAGCAGACTGTTAGCATCTCAAAATCCTGAGTTTTCCTCAGAATTGTATTTCTAATGCTTGACAGTGTTTATGAAATAATAAAATCAAGATGATTTGAGGTACTTCACTGCCTGAGGCAGACATGACACCGGCTGGCCTTGTGTCGCTGTTTATCAGCTGCTTTGATTGTGCCAGGATTTGGGATTATGAATTGATCTGTGGGATCTACAGTTGTCAGCCAAAAACTGTAGAGGTTTCCAAAGTAGTGGCATGTGCCCCGCGCCCCCTGACACTCGATGATGGGGTGAGTTCGGAAGTCCTTCAGACAGCTACCAGTAGAGGTCAGAGACTG
>CAESWR010000656.1:41325-71314 GCA_903171835.1 Mullus surmuletus | reverse complement strand
GCTCGCAAGCTTATGTTTGTTGTTTGATGTTTTTTCCCTTTCCTTAAATGTCTCTTGAAGTAAAAGAAAAGTCATATTTTGAATGTAAAAATTTCTGAAATCCGCACACTTTGTGTTCACTGCTGCTTTTGTCTTTACAGGGATTTGAAGGCAAAGAAGGTTTTGCTGGATCTCATGGTCTGCCGGTACTCTCTTTCTCTCATCTGTGTGTCATGGACATAACCGGCATATTAATTCAGGTGCTCATAGGTTTGCTGACATTATTTTGCAGGGTATTCCAGGTTTGCAAGGACCACCAGGCCTTCCAGGAGCCCCAGGCTGCAATGGAACAGATGTAAGAAAACATTTAAAGCATAGAAAGCTGCCTGGTTACACAGAGTAGTTGTGGTTACATTTCTTGCATAGCTTCAACTGATTTTTATTGGGTGAGGGCTCAGAGTGAAAAAAAACAACAACAAAAACAATCACATTTGCAAGAAAACATTTGGGTTAGTAAGCCATCATGTATTGCAGGGAGATGATGGACCTCCTGGCTTTGCTGGACATCCTGGGATTGATGGACTACCAGTAAGGCGCAAAGTCTCTTTAGACATTTATCATTAAGTTGTCAAAATGAACTATGAAGGAATTTGTTCACTCTTCAAACTTTGTTCTGATTTTGTTTTCACTTCACAGGGTCCACCAGGTCAGCCTGGACCAAAGGTAATAAAACACACTCTGCGACACCCAGAGCCAGTAGTTAAGTCCTTCTAATCTCGAGGAAGACTGAAACTGCAGAACTGGATCGACTTTGAAGAAGTTTATTAGCAGGATCCTGATGTACCGAGAAAACAGAAGCTAAATGCACTAACAGCTGCCCTCTCTGCCTCCCCGAGCTCCCAAAGCTCATTTTGTACCTCGCGCATGTGAGACTAATAACTTGTTAAAGAGACTTTTATTTGTTTTCTTCTATCAAAATTGTCCTTCCATTTATAGCTGGAAGGAGAAATCCCTAGATTAAATTTCCAGGATAAACAGTCTGGGAACAGTCATTTAGGTGCAGAGGAACACCTGCATTGACGGGGTTATTATGTACATAATGGACTCGCTATCAGCATCAGTTTCTTGTCACCATGGTCACAGCAAGGTGTCCTTGTCTGCCTTTGAAGTCACACTGCACCTTATTGTATGTCTCTATGTTTGTTTTATGATTGGCCAAAGTAGTCTCATGGGTGTAAGAGCTGCACCCTCCAGGCTTCCACTGCTGTTGCTCCATGCGTCTCGGCGCTGGCTGCTCTGCTCACAACGTCCGTTATTGAGCATCCGGCCGGCAGACCGGCAGCAATGCTGGCCAAGCACCTGCTGCAGTTTGTGATGTGCTCTCACATGGTGAATGGATAAACTGCTTTGTCTGGGCCTCCTCCTTGGAAGAAAGAAAACAACTGATATGAGCTATCAGCAGCACCCAACAGCAGTTCTGAAAACTAGTGCAACTGATAATCTCACAGACGGTCCCAAGAGACACTTGCTGTTAGGCTACCTTGTGGAGACCACTTGGCAAAGCACACAAATGCTCCAGTTGGTCCTGAAAGTGACAGCTGCTGGCAACCTGGAATGACAAATCAATCTGCAAAAATAATCTGCAACAACACATCAATGATCTCCCACGTGAGTAAAGAAATAACCTTAAGGAAGGCCTCAATCATCCCAATCATGCCAAAAAAATCACAGGGCAATGCTTTCACTTGTCATTATTTTACAACCTTTTTATTACAACCTTTCTGAGCAACTGTTGCCTCGGCTGCCAAGAGAGGAATTCCCAAGATGCTGTTGCACATTACTCCGCTGACGTCTGAGTGGGAAAGCTGCCACAATAGTCAGACAGGTCAGATAATGATACACTTCCTGTTAGACCGAGACACCTGCAATATGAAGGAATGCTAGCTGGTGAGTGGAACAAAAATGTGGATTCTGCAGACACTTGGGTTGCCACTAATGTCACACGTGGTCAAAAATATGCAACACACTGATGGTGGTGCGATGTTGAACCATTCAATTATTTACAGTAAAATAGTTGCATGTTATTTCTCTAAATCTCACAATTTCAAAACCTCACTTAAATATACCCACTTGTTTCTCTGCAGGGTGAGTCGAAGGTATCAGTGCATCCAAGGCCAGGGCCGAGGGGGCTTCCTGGGAACAACGGAGAACCAGTAAATATGAAATATAGCGCATGATTTGAATTAATTTCCACCTTTATGAATATCAATGTATTCATGTATGAGGGATTGTTGCACTTAAGGGGGATCCGGGTTTCCCTGGAGAGCTCGGACCACTAGGATGTCAGGGCTTACAGGGTCCTGACGTGAGTAGAGTTGTTTGCGCTGGCATGTTACTCAGAGGAAACATTCTTGAATTACCATTCATCTCTGTCTCCTTAATGAGCAGGGGTCCCCCGGGCGTCCAGGGCCAATGGGATCGAAGGTAAGAGCTTGTATGAGGCAATGTGTGTATTTGGAAGCTTCCACGCCAGGTAAAAATCTGTGCATTTGACGGGAGGAGGGACTTTGGTCAACCACGAGAGCTCCACAGCTACAGGATTGTACTTTCATTTTTACACCCAGTATGTACGAGGGTTATTTATCACGCTCCGGGAGTATATACTGGCCAGGCGCCAAGCATAAATCTATGACTGCAGTTTTCTGTAAATAGCAAATTCCAAAGAGGATACACACAAACGCAAAGAAGAAGAAGAATGACCACACATGAGAGTTGAACTGTACAGTTGAACCGAGGTGCCTGTTGGCTTAAAACAGTAGCAATAAAGCTCCATCGTTCCCATGCTGAAGGATATTGCAGCATCTTTGGTCATGCACATTGGAATAAAACTTGCTGCAATTGTACAGCATTAAAGTAAATTACATAAATCCATTGTCTGCATGAGTTCATTGATGGTCAACACTGGTACTGCAGCTCTCTTGTTCGTCATGTACAGCAGTGCAGCAGGACCAGGTCATTAAAAAACATTTGTGCCCCATTATTTAGGGTCAAGAAGGACCAAAAGGTGTTCCCTGGCCTCGCGGACTGAAGGTAACGTATATACTGTATATCTAGAATTGTTGAGGTTCTACTCAGTAACGCATATTCCCATACCACATTCTTATAATGATCATCACACCTCTACACATTTGTTTTGACGTTCATTGGGATCTTTGCAAATACAAGTGATTTGTGACACAGGGAAAACCAGGACCACAAGGCCCACCAGGACCACCAGGTCAGATCAAACAGTATCTGTCAGGAACCCACATCTTAAAGGTAGAGTAACAGACGATGACTGATTGCTGAATATGAGCAGAAGACAACCATGAATCTACTTGTGTGCATCTACTGCTTTTATTCATTCATTAATGTATTTTTTGGGATTATAGCTAGTCGACAAGTGCCAATGCTAATACAGGTCATTTAGGAGCAGCCTCTTCGCTGCGAGGAACACATTTCACACCATATTTGTGTTTTCACACTATTAAATTTAACACAAACACAGCGATAGTACACTTCATTTGCTGAGGGAGCAGCAGGCTTTCACACACGGTAAATGGAGGAAGCACTAAAGATCAGCAGCGGGAGCCTCCTAACAAGGTGACCAGAAGGAGATCTGAAAAGACCAGGGAGGGTCATCTGAGTTGGTGTGTTGTCAAATAAAATAACATAACATGCACTTTTTTTCTCTCATTCAGGGTGTGAAAGGAGACAGCGGAGACGTGGGCGAAAAAGGCTGTAAAGGTGATCCTGTAAGTTCCTCTTAGATTTCACATCCACGCATTTCAGAATGAAATGTCTTAAAATTTTGCAGTTTTCATCTTTATGCATTTTTTTTTCTCAGGGGGATCCAGGTTATGTCTATCAAATAAAAGGCTTAAAGGGAGACCGAGGCCCGCAGGGTGCTGAGGTAAGATAACCCTTTGCATCTCCGTGTCTTTAAAATTCCCTTTCTAACTATATGTGAAACACGACGTCCCAGAACAGCAAAAAAATGAAACTGTCCTCATCCGTCCCATCTTTTTAACACTCATTTAATAGCTTCCTTTATTTAAAACATCATTTTTATTGCCACAGCCATCGCGGTGAAGCCAAAGAAGAACACAAGAGGGCAGTGATGTAACAATAAATTCCGTGTGGTTTGCAATTTAACAGTATCATGGAGGGGAGGGGGGATAAAAGACAGAGGACCCTTGTGGTTGAGATTACATCATAATTCTGTGCTGAGAAAATGGCTTTGGTCCAAGAAAAAGTGCATGATATACTCCCTCTACCTCTCCTATCTCGCTCAGGGGCGTCACCTCAAAACAGGACGAAAGTAAAGCGACACAAGGGGAAAGTGTGATGGTCAAGGACTGTGACAGTTTGTGAAAGCGTGTGTTTATCAAACAGAATAACTCCAAATCACTGTCATTCGCAAACAAACTTTTTTTCTGTCTGACTCGACATTATAACAGTAACGATTAATGAACGTCACTCAACATAATTGAGAATCTGACCCCTAGGGGAAGCCCACTCTGCAGTTTTTCATGTTACATAAAGGTATGAGGACAACAACAATATCTTAACGGCAGAAATTAAAACTGAAACCGCATCCCCTCAAAGGAAAGACTAATCAGTAATGGAATATGGGGGGGTGGGGGGTTCCCTACTCTGCCAGCACTGTTGATTGCATTTCCAATCGCTGGCGTGTAATGTGGCCTGACCAAAAATAACTTGTTAATGGGAAAATAAATGTATGCACGCCCGAGGCCCTCTGCCGACTGTTCTGTTCATAGACGGCAACGATTCGATGCACGGCCCGATGTCCTCACGGGGTGTCCTCAATTGTCCTTGCAGGGGAAGCCAGGGAAGGGTGGCGATCCCGGACGACCCGGATATGAGGTGCTTGGTTATGAGTGTGTGTACTGTATGTGTTTGTTTCTCACTGTGTGGAGTTGAATATAATGTAGTTCTCCTCAGGGAAGGCCGGGCCGTGACGGTGTGCCTGGACTTCCAGGAGGATCGGGAGTAAAGGTCGGAGATTTGTTGATGTCACACAGACATGATGCAAGAGTGTAAGCGTTTTCTTAGATACTTTGATTCCATATGTCTTTCAAAGGGTGTAAAGGGCGATTGGGGTCTCCCTGGTCCACCTGGAGACGTAAGTTTGATCCTATTTTCCTACTTATGTATTCTTTCCAACTTTAATGAATTTCTTATATAAATGTCCTTATATATAAGAACCCAGGAAGACTGAATAGAGTAAATATAAAAACATCTTCCCAATCAAAGCGAAAAGACACATTTTGCACCGTGACCCTTAAAATTACTGACATAACAGGATTTATTGCTTTCCACAGCATCGCACAGCATTTCCCCAAACAGCCCGAACCCATTATTCAAATCTCCTCTGATGCAAACCTGCAAGTGACAGCACACATAGTGTCATGGAGTGATAAGTAAGAGCTCTGGAGGTGTCTCTGGGTCTTTGCCTCACCAGAACCCAGCAGTTATCATCGCCATGGTAACCGCAAACTGCAGTTGAAGCGCGTAGCTGATCAGAGTGCCTCTCCGACAGTCTGCGGTTTCTGCAGATGTTTGTGTCAGTTTAACTTGTTCGTGTTATTGTTTCAACATTTCTTTGTGTATCTCTTTGTATCGCGCTGCTGATGTGCCTCTCGTATTGTAATCTCGCTGATGTTAACAGTTAATATTTCTGTGTGAAGCCCCCGCTGGCAGTGCGATTAATCCCACGGCACTCAGTGGGTGTGAGGCCCATCAACCTAATATATATTGACTCATGATTTTAAATCAATAGCTCTTATTATTCCTTTACAGATTCTAGATTTTGTGAACGGAGCACTCAAAGGATACCAAGGCGATCCAGGTTTACCAGGCCTGCCGGGGGTCCCCGGGCAGCCAGGTAGAATTCTTTCACTGTTGTAGTGATCTGGTGATGGTTCAACAATGAAAACATAACATGAGCACCTTGTTTTTCTCAGGTGAAACGGGGGCTCCTGGACTTCCTGGGCATCCAGGTATCTATCTATCTATCTATCTCTCTATCTATCTATCTATCTATCTATCCATCTATCTATTTTTGTTCTCTTACTCTGCTTGACGAAGTCCGTTTTGGTCGATTGAGTATGTATGTGTAAAGTTGATTGTGTAGTATGTATGTATATATTTGTGATTTTCATTTATTATCTATTACTTTTTCCATTTCTCTGCCTTGAGTTTTTTAATATCAATGACAATAAAAGAATCTAATCTAATCTCTAATCTAACCAAACCCTACCTATCTATCCATCCATCCACCCACCCACCCATCCACAACAGGAGATGCAGTTGGGATTCACCAGCCACTCCTACCTGGTCCCAAAGGGTTCCCAGGCCTTAAAGGGGAACCTGGAGAGCCAGCGGGTATTTATCAAGGACTTCCAGGTCCATATGGGGATCTTGGTGATCAAGGGCCTCCTGGTGAACAGGGTCCACCTGGACCACCTGAGGACAGAAGTATGTGTGCTATTTCATCAGCACTGCTGGTGGTTAAAATACTGTGATTTACTTACTGTAACAAAATGCAGCTTCAAGTTAACTTTCTCTTTCTTTAACTACTCTGGCCTCTTGACTCCACACTAGTGTCTATAAAGGAATTTCAACCTCTTAGCGAAAGGCTAAAAGGGTGTTGTAGACAGTGTGGGTGGCATTTTTATTTGTTTTTTTCTCCCACACTATTATATTGATCCTATGTGGAACATTTAAATTTCCTCTTCCGCACTTTACATCGGCCTACTGAGAGCATTTACAATAAAGTAGCACAAATGTTGCATCCGGTGGATATAAAAACTTAGGGCAATTACATTTTGCTGTGATTAAAACTAAAATTAGCTTCTTGCTGGACCAAACTGTCATCAATCAAGGCAAATCTGTGGGAACATTAGTTCTTAATTGTAATTGTTTAACAACATTTTGTGAAGACTGCATCTTTAAATAGCAACAAGGTACCCGTACGAATTCACAGTTATTAATATTTTGACATAAATCTGACTATACTAATTCATGTTATTCATATAGCCAACAGGACTTTGAAGGGTCTACCTGGGATGAAGGGACTGCAGGGTGTTCAAGGAGCAGTGGGCCATGATGGGCAGTTTGGAGAGAAAGGTGGGAGCTCGGCTTATGGCACTTTGCGGCACTTTAAAATTTCCCTCTGACCACCTACGCTGAAAGAAAGCAAAGTAAAAGAAGTGCACATGATCTTTCCAGGGCAGAAAGGGGAGCTATGTTATTATTGTGCTGGATCAGGATCTCCTGGACCCCCCGGTCTACCCGGCCTACCCGGCATCCCTGGTAATACAATTGAAACATTATGATAAAAACTGTACTCATTTTTAGGACAGTGCAATAGTTTCTCTATTTTTCTTCCTTCTTCCTGTTTATCGGTTTTGATGAAGGGAATGAACAGTTTGGATGCAAATTGTTGGGTCGGAATTGTCAGGCTCCAACTGTTTCTGAAAATAATCACCATACCACTAAAGTTTGATTGATTGGCTGATAATTTTACACTACCCAGGATACAATCAAGGACCAGGACCCAAAGGTGACCCAGGCTTTCCAGGACCCAGAGGCTCACCTGGACTGCAGGTAAGAAAACAATCTGTGCATCATTTGTTCATTAATTTTTCAATTTAAAATTAAAAATCAAAGAACTAAACATTTCACACTTTTAAGACACGGAAGCACACAGTGTTCACATTGTTGCAGCAAACCACATTTCTGCTGTGGATGAGACGTCCAATGTGGAGAATTATGAACGATGCACTGACCCGTTTTACCCATCTGGCCCAAATAAACATGAATGAAATGGTGCAAATAGATAATGTCCACTATAGTATGTCAATGAACGTAACATTTCCATTTCATTCGTTCTTTTTTACAGAAACGTGCCTGCATGTTTGGTTGATTTTTAGCGCTCGCTCTGGTCAAAGTGGTATAACACAGAGAGAAGAAGAGGTGACAGCGCTTCTGTCTACACTTCATAAAGAATTATGGAAAAAACAAAAAACTGCCTTTTGATTTTTGATTTGAAATTGAAAATGGAATGAACGAGCAATACATGGCCCCAAAAAATACTTGGGCCAAAAGAATTTGTTTCTTTTGTTTGTTTGTTTTTCTCAACAATCATTCTGCTCCGAAGGGTCCTGTTGGCGAAACAGGATTTCCAGGCGTCTCCGGACCAAAAGGACACTCATATTCCTTTAACAGCCCGGGGATAAAGGGAATAGCAGGAGACCCAGGGCAGCCTGGCAGGCCTGGAGCTGATGGCCACCCTGGATCTCCTGGATTACCTGGACGCAAAGGTGTTCAAGGGCCTGCAGGGGATTCGGTGAGGCCTCTACAAGGCTTCAAGAACTGGAACTCTTCTTTATGAGTGATTGTTTCAAACCAGCGTTTTCAACTTCTCTCCAGGATTACCTCCCTGGTTTGGAAGGAGACAAAGGTTTCCAAGGTTTGCCAGGGCTTTTGGGCGGACTAGGACCCGTTGGCCATCCTGGGCCATCCAGCTTTGGGCCTGCTGGTCCTCCAGGAAGTAAGGGCAATTTGGGAGTACAGGGCTTCCATGGACAGCCTGGAAGTCCAGGTAAGTGACCATGTTGACCAACGTGGAAGAAACATATTCGCAACACAGACACAGACAGAAACACTGCATGTGATGACATCTCTCCCTGCTGCCCCGGTAGGCCAGAAGGGAGAGCCAGGTCATATCCATGGAAAAGGTATCCCCGGACCCCGAGGATTTCCAGGTCTGCCTGGTTTTAATGGAATACAAGGTAATCTCAGATGTTCAGAGTGGCTGATACTGCAGATGCTCTTTATATATACATACAGTGTGGTACAAGTGTCTTTCTTGAAAAATATCCAGGTGACCAAGGGAACCCAGGTTTCCCTGGAACTCCAGGTATTGCAGGAGAGAAAGGAACGAGAGGTGACACATCATTTCCTGGACTACCAGGCTTTGTGGGACAGAAAGGTAGGAGAAAAACTCCCACAACTTTATCTAAATGGTGTGCACAGGATGTTGTGGAGATTCCTTTGGAAGTTTGTTTTTTGCTGTTGTTGTGTTTTTAAAACTATTTTTGTC
This sequence comes from Mullus surmuletus, assembly GCA_903171835.1. Classification (NCBI taxonomy): domain Eukaryota; kingdom Metazoa; phylum Chordata; class Actinopteri; order Syngnathiformes; family Mullidae; genus Mullus; species Mullus surmuletus. The sequence continues at coordinate 62,166 of CAESWR010000656.1, read as the reverse complement.
AAACAGGTGACAAGGGGGAGCCAGGTCTTCCAGGCCACCCAAGCAGGGGGTTCCCTGGTGAACCAGGTCGACCAGGCCCACCAGGTCCTCCAGGAGAGAAGGTCAGCAAAAAGGGATTTCATTTCAAAGCAGCCACACCTTGTCCCCATACTGAGTAGTTTTTGGACCACATTTCTTTGAAAAATTGAGTCATCTTTGTATGATTGAATGATCGAGACTGATAAATAAAATTCACTGAAGATTGAAGCGCCAGTTCTGTTGACTGACACATGATATTTTAAGGAAAAAAAATCTTGCCGGGAAGTTTAATTGTCCATTCCATCAGGACACTGCAGTAAATTTGTAAAACAGTTTTTACATTGCATGTAAAAAACAAAAATCGGTGACAGATCTATTTATTTGAACATATTTCAAGCATCAGTGTGAAAAATGGGTGAACTTTTTCTACATTTCCAATTTTCAGGGTGATGGTGGGCCTGGGTACCGTGGCCCCACAGGCCCTCCAGGCTTTCCAGGAGATGATGGGTCTCAGGGGCCTCCGGGGGACCCTGGGAGCCCTGGGCTACCTGGGATATCTGGTCTACCCGGAAATTATGGGTTAACAGGACAAAAGGGTACTCATAAAGAGAACAATGAAATAGATGTAATAGGGATGCAAGCACACGCATTCGTCTGTGTATGTTAATCTTCCAATGTTGCACGCAGGAATGAAAGGAATTATCGGCCCTCCTGGTCTGCCAGGTGATAGAGAGTTATGTAAAGCTGGACCCCGTGGACCACCAGGACCAGATGGATCTACAGGACATCCAGGTGAGTGTGAATGAATTCATTTCGTCCAGAAGGATACTGAGCGTGATTGAATGTTAGAAAAAGACCAACTCATATTATGACCCCTGAATCCGAGGTTGAGTCAAAATGTCTAACAGGTATAAAGGATTTTGCATGATTCCTCTGCTGCTATTTCCCTCCTATACCTACTTCAACTTTGAGGTATCTGTCTTTCTCACCATCTCACAGGATCTGACGGCCCGCCTGGTGAGAAGGGCAACCCAGGTCCTCCTGGGTTTGGTTATCCTGGTCCTCCTGGTTTCGTTGGCCCCCCTGGCCCATCCCTTCAAGGTTTGCCCGGGCTTCCTGGACAAAAAGGAACAAAGGGAACAAATGGCCTTCCAGGTCTACCAGGTATGGAATCGATCATTTCAACATTGATGAAGTCTGTTTTCACTTTAAAAATCTTTGAATACTTGTCACATGAAACTGCTTTCACTGTGCTGCTGTGATCATAAATTGGCAAACTGTTTCACAAGTGCTCCTCCTGTATACTGTCTACTAAGCAGCTCATATCAGTATGGATTAGCGGCTGAATTTATTTTCTCAAATGTGTCTGTTATTTAAGAGGCAATGAAAAATACATTTGTAATATTCACACATATCTCCAAAAACCTTACAATGCAGCTCACCACAAATCCCTCTATTCTGAGGATCATGCTAATCAGAGATAAACACTCCAATGCACTCTGGCGATGTGGGATGCACTCAACGTCTGCGCACAATCGCAGAGAGCATGTCTTTAAAATCTTCTACTTGAATTTCCTAAGGAATAAAAGGAGAGCCTGGACCAGATGGGCCTCCAGGATTTGGGCCAGAAGGATTGCCTGGAATTACTGGACCCCCAGGCCAAATTGGTAAATGCAACATCACTGAATATTTACATGCAGTCAGTATTCGGGTTAAGGTCCATATTCTGGTTACTGAGACATTTGGATTAACCCGTTTACATGCGTGAGCAAACAGGGTTATTCCTGTATTCATGGTCATTGTAATCAATGGTGATATCCCAATCAAACCAGCAACGCACGGAGAACGTCTCGTACAAACCCTGCTTGGCGTAACATTACGCTCCCCTTTTTGTGGATCTGGCTATCCTGCTACTTTCTACCATCTCCAAATCCATGATGTTTGTGTCTTTCATCACACTTATGAAGTGATTGGTTTCTTCCTCACTCCAAAAGTGTGGCACGCTGTTGTTTTTTGCGTTTGGCCATGTTTACAAGTAGTTCCTGGACTCAATAGACCAAGGTAGAGCATGCACAGAACACAAATTCATTTTCCTTCTAATAGGGATTTCCCGATAGGCGTATACATGATCAAATATTCGGGTTACAAAAGCAGTAACCCAGGGTTAATATTCCGGTTTTAAAACCGGAATATGAGCATATTCTGGTTAGTCAAACGGGTTATTGGTGTTTACATGGCTGCGTGCAAGCAGGTTACTGCTAATATTGTGGTTAGAAAAGGCTTATTTGACTGCATGCAAACGTTGCCACTGTTACAATATTTAAATTATCTGTCAAAAAAAAAAAATGATTTTATGTATCTTTTTAGAAATTATAAGCCACATGATTTTTGGCAGGTGACCCTGGGCCAGATGGAGCCAAAGGTCTCCAGGGCCCTCCGGGAATCCCTGGGGACAAAGGTCTCCCAGGTATCTTCAAAGTTATTGGGCACCCTGGTGACCCTGGTGCCCCAGGTAAGATACGCAATGATTTTTTTTTTCTTTTGTCTTTTTTGGTTCCGATTTGGGGAGAGAAATAGGAAAAAATATATCATAACTGCATATTGTAATGATGATAATATTTCACACTACAGGTGGATCTGGTTCACGTGGTCCCCTTGGAGCTGCAGGGAGTCCTGGACCAAAAGGACAGAGAGGGGCAGCGGGAGCGGCTGGACTGCGCGGACAAACAGGTTTCATATTTACATCATATTAATGCTGCAGACAACGTCACTGAGATAATCACTCTCACATTTATGCTTTTTCTGTTTGCCTGCGTGTTCCCAGGTCTGCCAGGTGAGTCAGGTGTCAATGGTCCGATATGTTACCCGGGACAACAAGGACCTGCCGGGCTCCAAGGAGACACAGGAATCAAAGGCCCCAAAGGTACAAATGTGAAAATAATTGACTCTTAAGAGTTCTTTGGGATGTTGTTTGAGAGAGGGTCAAAATCCCTAAAGAAATATGTTATATTTTATATGTATCTTTCAGGCTGAAGCTTCTTAACACGACTGACTAATTTAAAGTTTGAAAAAATATTAATGTATGAGTTTTTCACAGCAGTCTTTTGGATCGGGTTTTTGTGTCCCCAGGAACTAATAAGAGAGTTTGCTATAAAAATCACTGCAGAAAAAATAACAATGCCTCAAAATCAGTGTTGCTACTAATTATTGACCTATCTGAGTATCTAATAATAATATTAATGTTTAAATCCTCCTTGAATTGTATAAATAAAAGTAAAAATACAAAAATCAAATACTGTGGAGCTACGTAAGGAAACTTGCATTTAGAGTGTTAAAATCTCTTCAAATAATTAATATTTGATATACATATTTCAGGACGAAGCTGATTAAAAAGATTGACTCATTTAAAGTGGGAAAAATACTAAAATATGAGTTTTTAGGGAGGTGACATTTTTTGTTCTGAAGGACGATTGAGAAAGTTATTTTTAAGGAACTCTTAAGGGTTAACCAATCAAGTCAAAATCATTGAATTTTTTTTTCATTTCACAACTGCTGACATGCATATTTTTATTATATATAGTTTTTGCATTACAACTGTACCTTTTACTGTAATTATTTAATGTAACTCCCACAGGTGCAAAGGGAATGAAAGGAGATGAGGGCGCCCCCGGACAACCAGGTCCAGGGGGTGTATCAGGTCACACTGGCTATAAAGGAGAAAAAGGAAACCCAAACTACAGCGGATATGGCCCACCTGGATCACTCGGACAAAAGGTACTAAAAAGTGAGACGCCGCAATAAATAAGAATCATTAAGACACTATTATGTGTAGAGATTTGAATATATAATCAGTATACACACACATTGTTGTTTCTGTTTGATTACTGCTCATTCTCTCCTCAGGGTGAACCAGGATCAGGGAATATCCACATAATGAAGGGTCCAAAAGGACAGCTGGGCATTATTGGGCCACAAGGACCACCAGGAACTTGTGGACCCAAAGGAGACAAAGGGGCTGATGGACAAAATGGTAACTGCCACCACATATTAAGAACCAAGGCTATTAATGATTTGTTTTATATTCCAATCACCCCCTTATTAACACCCTCTCACTCGCGCCTCCCCAATTCTGTGCCATCAGGTTCAGAGGGTTATCCAGGACCTCCAGGCTCAGAAGGGCCTCAAGGAAGAAAAGGACTCCCAGGGCCCAATGGCTCGCCAGGCAAAGTCTCATTTTTCAAATATTACACTGTGTGATCATCAGTCAAAGGATCATTTCAATGTCAGTACTGACTCTATTTGCGTAGACGGCGCAGGTGAGGCGAGGAGCAAATGCCAGCGTATCCTGATTTTCATGCCAGCGCAAGGCTTGTTGCATGTGTTTGCCAATTTGGTAGACCGGGCTGCGCCAAGATGGCTGTGCTGGTGCATCACAGGGAGTGACAATTTGGTGCCAGAAAGTGCGCTCAGACCGCGCCTAACCGGCACAGGGGAGCGCAGCTGATCTAACGCAATTCTGGTGGATCTGATTGGGGTGCAGGCGGACAGATGCCCAACACTGCGGACAGGTGTGGGGGATGTGAGACGTATTTCATTCATAAGTACACGAACAGCGGTCATCAAACCCAAATCTGATGTCAATCAAAGGCTGGCGTTGTGATGCATGGAAAATTAACTTGTCTATAGTCATTGGATTAAATTATATAACTGATACTGAATGTCGTTGGGATTAAGTGCTTATTAGACACACATCAAAAATAAACAACAAATATTAATGAAACAAACAGGAATAATACTCAATTCTGGAATGCTTAAGTGGAGAAATGAGAGGATGTGTTTTGGTGTATGTAATTGCAGAAGTCTCCTCCTGATTGAAGTTGGCTGTGATGACACTCACAGCGGCACATCCCTCCCTCTCTCAGATCTGCCGGGATGCTCTGTTCTACCAAATTAACAAAACCGATCTAACCCCGCCTCGGGCGCAGCTACGCCTTGCTTGCGTGGGACTTGTGCCTGGTCTACGAAAATAGAGCCCTTACATGTCAGCCTGCTTCACACTGTGTAACCTTTGCTGATCAAAAGATGGTGAACTTTTTGTGCTTGAAATTAATTTGGGAAATTTTGCCTCAGGAAATCCAGGTGGACCTGGTTTGCCTGGTTTTACTGGTCCGAAAGGCCACCAAGGCCTGGATGGAATTCCGGGACCACCAGGGCAGAAAGGAGAGACTAGTAAGACACATTAAAGAACTGTATGTTGTTAAAGTGGGTGTGTACTTCTATATACAAACCTGTGCAGAGCAGTTGTTTCTTTTATAGTTTGAACATAATCAGTAAAGCAACATCTCTTCTCTGCAGTCATAGTAGGAGGAATCCCCGGTAAGCGTGGTCTCCCAGGTCAGCCAGGTGAGTCATCACGATTACCCACTGGATGAATTTTTAATCCATCACGTTTACACTATCACGGTTAAAGGTAAGATTTTGAAATTTAGGAGCAATAACAAGTTTCACATCCCAGATTTCCACTCACTCAGTGGGTCACACTGATATCCACCGCTTTGCTAATAAAGCACTAGATTGCAAATGTGGAAAGCTGAGCGATGAGAATGGTCAAACATGACAGAATTCAGACTTGTTATGTCTCATTCATATTTAATTCAAATGTACCTCAGGCATACATATACTTTTATAGTGCTATACCATGCATGAGATTACATATTTGTCATGTGACGGTATCCATTAGCATCAATATGTGAGTGCAGCAGCATATCGCAAAAATGCATTTGTCAGCCATATTGCAACCCAGATAAGATAATGTGAATGGTGCATGATACCGAACATTCACAACTCATTTTGTCTTTTTTTCCCATTACAGTCGTGTTGTCAAAATGGCCAGTGGAAATTATAAACAAGAAAATATTTATTATAGCCTTTTTTTCAATCTATTTCATTTTGTGGCCTGATCAATCAGAAATACAAAAAAACATGCACACCTACTCAGATGCATTATATACACAATATACATATACACTGATTACATACATTAGCAACATCTTCCCTGCTGATGTATGCTGTTGCCCACATCAATGGACTCCTTTTTTGCTCTGTAGGTCCCCCTGGGAATCCTGGTCCTCCTGGGATCCCTGGCACTGGGGGCCAGGGATCAGTCGGAGACAAAGGAGTTCCAGGTCCACATGGTACCTGTGGTCCAAGGGGACTGCCAGGGAGAGACGGGCCGTGTACTCCAGGGTTAAAAGGAGATTGTGGGTTTCCTGGCATTCCTGGTAGAGCAGGTTGGGCGACACTGCTTGATTTATATTGATATAACATGGATGCTTTCCTCTGCATAATACAAACAAAGAGAAATGTGTGGTTTCCTCTAAAAGATATTCTGGTTACGTTTTTTTCAACGTCAATTTACTTATTTTAATTATGTTAAACTGAAACGAGGAAATACTATGAGTGTGCTTTATTTACAGTGTAAGAAATTCACAATGAAAATGGACGCTCGGCTTCTACAGGCAAATGCATTGATGATGCGGGAATGTATGAGAAGTTAACAAAATCGTGTCAGTCGACTTGTGACAAGTAGCTGATTTTCAACAAACTCGTCTTCGAGATGAACATATTCCAGCGCATTTGTAGTCAATGAAATATTAATGCAGCAGTACATATTTGACCATTTAACTTTTGACATTTTAGTGTCTTAGAGAAATCGCTCGTCTCTGTCTTCATACTCAGTGTACTCACAGTAAAGTCTGCTTGTGTTGTATGTCGATTTTTCAGTTTAAGCTAGTATGTGTTTTGTAATGATGTTCTAGTACTGATGTTTTATTGTGAATTATTTAGTTAATCCTATGATATTACAGGAAAGGCAAAAAATAAGCCTTGGGGCTTCAGCCTATTCCTTTTTCGGTTGCTGTCTGATAAATTCTTTTGTAAAAACATTATTTTATTTTTGTTCTTAAACCGAAATAAAGCATTCATTCATATGTAGGACCTCCTGGCATACCTGGTCCTCCAGGCCCTTCAAAAGGGCTGAAAGGGATCAAAGGAGATATAGGAGCTATAGGATTACCTGGCTCTAAAGGACCCGTAGGAGAGCCAGGACTTCCAGGACAACCTGTGAGTTACTCCCAGCCAGAATTCATACGAGACACTTTAACACATATTTACACATATAGAGTCATATTTATATTTCTTCACGAAGAGTCATTTGATTTTCCCAATCATACCAATAAACAGACAAAAGCAAGCAATTCACCTCCTGCAGTCACTAGTTTGGCAACAACCCGCTGTCCCCTCCATCCCATCACAGCAGAAAGGGTTGTGTGGTTTATCAGTTGAATATCTTGACTCTAGTCTGACTCATTGATCCCATATTTGGCCCCGACCATCAGCAGCCCTCGTGTGCTGTGCATTGATTCAGCCACGGCGCTGTCCCTGGTACTGAAGCTGCAGACGCACACACACACACACACACACACACACACACACACACACACACACACACGTGTAATTGGGCCGTTTTCTCTCAGTCTTGCTCTACTCTCAGCACAACCTTAAATCTGTAATATTAAATCAACTGCTATATTATAGCCTGTACACAGTGCTGCCTGCAATATTCATGTAATGTACCCTTTATATCTACATTACAAATACATGCCAGACTAAGCCTGTTCTTCAAAAAAAAAAATTGCTATGCATTGTGGGAAATCAGAAAATCCCACCTGAATAAACCCAGGCTGCTGCATGCAAAGTAATGGTGCATTTACCCATTACTTTAATGGTCCATTATGGGAGATAAGGGATATAACTGGATGAATGGAATAGTAAAAATGTAAATTAATTTTAAACTGCCATAGTTTTAGTTGAGGAATCCTGCAATGTTGCCCCTTGTGTGTGTGTGCGTGTGTGTGTGTGTGTGTGTGTGTGTGGGGGGGGGGGTGTTGGCAGGAGAGTTTATCAGATCATCATCATCATCATCATAAAACTTTTTTTTTTTTAAGTACTTACAAAAATATTGAAAATATACAATATATACACTTTGAGACGTTCCATTGTGCTATTTTACCTCCACAGGGTGCAAAAGGCAGATCTGGAGATCCAGGACCAAGCGGTGATGCTGGTCCTCCTGGATTCAAAGGCCCCCATGGTAAGCCACTTAAGGTCACAAGCCATAAATCATTTTAACTTCAGCTTTTAGATTAGATACTGTCGTTGAATTCTTCCCCAGACAAAGGCACATCTGTCACCACAAAAGAGTAATAGACCACAATTGATTTATGCTCCCTCAATTGAGATGAGATACAAATGTGAGACAATACAGAGGACAGAGAAAAATGTTACTTCAGAGGACACATTCTAGGGTTTTTGTTTGTTTTTTTGGTACCTAGTAAATTGTGTATAAGTAGAGATATGTATAATGAACCTGTACTAGAGAACATTGTGTTGTGCTTGGATCGTAACATGTGTGTTATAGGTGAAAAGGGAGACCCCGGAGTTATCCCCGGCCTGCCTGGCCCACCTGGGATTAAAGGTTTTCCTGGACGACCTGGTGCGTCAGAGTCCTTGTTGATTAATTCCAATGAGCCCAAGCTATGCGACTGTATCCTGTCGTTTGATGAATAATCACTCTTGGTCCGTCTCTGCAGGACCCAAAGGTCAGCCAGGGAATGGCAAGGGTGTGCCCGAACCAGGACCCCTTGGTCTACCTGGTCTGCCTGGTAACCGAGGACCCCCAGGGAGAGCTGGACCATCAGGACTACCAGGCCGCCCAGGTCCAAGATCTATACAGAGCTGCTCTGTGAACTTTTAGTTACATGTTTCTGATTGAATTATCTTTGGTGTATTAGAGATGATTGACCATATGTATTCGAGCATGTTGGATCCCACCGTACATTATTATCTTTGTTCCAGGTCCACCAGGTGTCAAAGGTCCTCAAGGTCCCAGAGGGCCCAGTCTTTCCGGGTTTACCGGCCAAAAAGGAATTAAAGGAGAAGCAGGACTGCCAGGTGTGTGTGTGTGTGTGTGTGTGTAACATTACAGTCATTTGTGAAACATACAGGGGGTTTTAAAAAAAGTAAAAACTCACCTGGCGGCCTGCCAAAGTACAAATACTTTGTTACTTTACTTATCTTACTGGAGTAATTATTTTTCTGCCGACTTTTTACTTCTACACCACACATTTTCAAGCAATTATCTGTGATCTTGCTCTTTATTATGCTGCTCTTTGCTTTCCTAATTGCACCTCTGGGATAAATAAAACATTTTTCTGATTCTGATGATTCTGATTCTATTCCTCACATTTTAAAAATAGCCTGCAAAAACCTTTCCAGATAAATGGTGCCATCCAGATAGAGTAACATTGATTGGTTGGATGAGAAGCATAAACATTGATATGCCATTCCGTAGCACACATATGGTTCTGAATTTGCATTGTACTGAAATGCGTCCATTTTCAATCGGCATTTATACGGCTGACAGAGGTGCATCCCTAATGTTTCAACATTAACATTCAATATAACATTATAGTCATTATGGCCTTTAGAAACATGTTTTTTTTCTGGCGCACTACAGGCCCCTGTGGCGCAGCCTAAGCTTTTGTCCTTAATGCCATTTTTCCCCCCTTCCATTGCTTTTACTTTATTCTTAAAGTAGTTTTTAAACGAGCACTTTTACACTTTACTCGGGTAAAAAGCTTGAGTTGATAGTTCAACTTCTGCAGAAGTCTTTTTGAACCCTAGTATCTATACTTCCACCTGAATAATGAATGTGAATACTTTCGACTCCTCTGTATACTGCACATACAAGGTTTCAAATTGATTTTTTGAGCAGGAGTGACCTGCTGAACAGCTCAGCCATTAATTGTCAATCATCAAAGTCTATTAGAAAGTCGTGGCTCTGCTGGTTTCTTCCTAAAAGGGAGTTTTTCCTCGTCCCTCAGTGCTCACGCTTGGTGGGATATGGTGGGTCCATGTAACATAAGTTCCCATGTTGTGTGTTTTATGGCACTATATATGTACCTATGTATATATATATATGTATATATGTGTGTTTTGTATGTACATCCATGTAAAGCACTTTGTGACTGATAAGTGTTCTACAAATAAATCTAATTATTATTATTTTTATAAGGGTTCGGTGTGGGTTCTCGTACTGTCATTCTTCATTAACGATGTTCTCCTTCTGCTGCAGGTTCGCTGGGACCTGCTGGAGATCCAGGCAATAAGGGTCCTCCAGGTTTGCCCGGGGGGGGCTGTCCGGTTCATGCCGACACTTTCCTGATTGCCCGACACAGCCAGAGCATCCGCGTTCCTGAGTGCCCTCAAGGCATGAGCCTCATATACTCGGGATACTCCCTCCTCTTCATCAACGGGAACGAGAGAGCCCACGGTCAGGACCTCGGTAAGAGTGCAGATCCATTTTATTTTTTCAAATATCTTCATTAGTTTTCCTTCAAGACATTCTACAAAATAGCAACCACAAAAAAACTAAAGTAAAATCTTTTGATTTATAATCACACGTTCAAACAGGGAGAGGAAAAAAATAAAATAAACAAATGACTTAAAGCAACACTGTGCAACTTTTCTGTGCAGCTGTTGCCTCCGCTGCCACAATTGTCTGAAGGGAAAGAAAAAAAAGGAATAAATATGAGCAGACGCTTCAGATTATGACGAGTTTCCTAATTTTTACCAAAACATCCAGAAAACAAAGAAATGCTTAGAGGTGATTTGCACAAAATGTGGATCCTGTGGTCACTGCCTCTAATGTCACACATGGTCAGAAATATGCATTACCCTTGAATTATTCGTGCTAAAACTTTCATATTGTTGCTTTAATGTCAGGTAGTTGCAGAAAAGAACGTAATCCCTCTTGAAAGAACAGAAGAGTCTTGCGTAATGTGTCTTCTTTACAGTGTAATTTACAGGTTCTGTAATCCAAAGACAGATATTGGAGTATGGTTCTATGCTAGCGTGTGTTAGACAGGGGGTCCAGCTTTGTTTTGACGCCTCCCACCGTGTCTCAGGCACCTTGGGAAGCTGCCTCCCGCGGTTCTCCACCATGCCTTACCTGTTCTGTGACACGGAGTCCAACTGCCGCTACGCCTCCCGCAACGACTACTCCTACTGGCTGTCCACCGACACGCCCATGCCCCCCTCCATGGTGGCCATCACCGGCGATAAGCTAGCCAACTACATCAGCAGGTACCCCCCCCCCCGCCGCAAAAACCCCCAAACAGAGCAGTCGGGGAAACATTTCTCCTCTGAAACAAATGGTGTTCATGTTTTTAGGTGCTCTGTGTGCGAAACTACCTCCAATGTCATCGCAGTCCACAGCCAGACCACCGTGATCCCGGAGTGCCCGAGGGGCTGGGAGTCCCTGTGGACGGGATATTCATTTGTCATGGTGGGGAAATTTGTGTTTGGTTAGACTTCTCAGCGCGTCCTCCTCACTGCCATTTTTAGCGTGTCGTTTTTGACCTTCGTCCGCTCCAGCAAACGGGTGTCGGCGCAGACGGGTCCTCCCAGCCGCTCGTCTCTCCTGGCTCGTGTCTCGAGAGTTTCCGGCAGGTGCCCTTCATCGAGTGTCACGGCAGGGGGACGTGTAACTACTACCCCGACTCCTACAGCTACTGGCTGGCGTCCCTCAGCACCCACATGTTCAGGTACACAGTGTTTTAAAGGGATAGTTCAGATTTTTTGACATGAAGTTGTATGACATCCTCGCCATCAGTGTCGTTTATCAGCAGTGACTTTTCCCCCACTGCGTCCTGTGAACAGAGTTCCAGACGGTTTCGGTGTTGCAGAAAGTAGTTCCGTCTAGTTGCTGGGGTCACACGGATAAAGCGTTTTGCTCCAAAAAACAACATGCATTCAAAAGAGTAATACATTTGCATCACAAATTCTTGGCCACAAAAAAAGTCCGACCTTGCAATCACCTGGCACTATTTTCCTTCCGTTCGTATCACTGCACGCACCATCATCAGCTGTTTCACGGAGCTTACATGCTCGGAAGGAGACCGCTGTGGCACGTGTTCTCTCGCGTTGCAGTGGTCTCCTTCCGCCTCCTTCAGCTAATGATGGTGCGCGCAGTGATACGAACAGAGGGAAAATAGTACCAGGTGATTGTAAGGTCGGACTTTTTTGTGGCCAAGAATTTGTGATGCAAATGGACTATTTTGAACGCATGTCGTTTTTTTGGGCTAAACGCTTTATCCGTGTGACCCCAGCAGCTACACAGAACTACTTTGCAACACCGAAACAGGGCCGGAACTCACGGGACACAGTGGGCGAAAAATCACTGCTGATGATTGACACTGATGGTGAGGATCTCATACAGCTTCATGTAAAAAAAATCGGAACTACCCCTTAAAAAGAGTTTCGTGGTCCATCAGCTCACCGTTGTGTACAGGTTTGTAAGGCGGCCTGATTGACTGCATCTGTGTCTGCAGTAAACCCACCCCTCGGACGGTGAAGGGACCCTCACTGGAGAGCGTCATTAGCCGCTGTCAGGTCTGCAAGAGGACGTGGCATCACAGGAAGAGTGACAAACGCGGAGACAACTGATCCCAGCGTGGAGTGTTTTTGCGTGTAGGCGCGATTTGGAGCACGAGCGTTGATAAACGTGAGGTTGAAGAGGTTGATTCAGGGCTTTTCTGAGCCTTCGAATGACACTGCAACATTTAACTAACAACTGTTTCACCAGCAGTTGTTGGGAAGCTCGGATGATAATGATCATGTACCATAAAGTTAATGCAACATTTACAGAGGCTATAGTGTTCCACAAGTGTGTAATTACTGTGGAGCGGTACACTCAAGCCTCAATAACAGCTATTAGCAGGGCTGATGAGAATAACAGTGGTAGCCGTCGTAATATGGCAGCTGCAGCTGTGCCGTCTCCCTCTGCAGACTGTAATGCCTTTTTTTTTTTTAGATTTGTACTGACATTAATAGTTTTTGAACTGAAAACAGTATCTGTAATCAAACATTCATACTTCCCATGATGGGTTCATCCCTCCCACAGCTCTATGTCCATACATTTCGAAGAATTTTACTTATATTTCTTCCCCGCTATATCTTTCAAATTTGGGCTCTATGTTTTATTTCCCTTTTTTGTTAATTTCTTCTTTAGGCCCTATGTTCCCACATTTTCCTACATTTGTAAGATTTAAGTTATTATTCGTTTCAAATAAAGGACCTTTGTTCCCACATTTCCAAGATTTTTTTTAATAATATTACCCCGATGTTCCTACATTTTCCTACATTTGTAACTTGTTGGTCTTGTTTGTTATTGTTATTGTTGATGTTTTTTCTTTTTCAAATATAGGACATATGCTCCCACATTTCTAAGATTAGAGTTAGGGTGAGGTTAAGTAACAAAACAACGGGTGTACAGGCCCTCAGGAGTAATTGTGTATATATAAAAAAAATAAAAAAGACATACTGAAAATAAAATAAAACGCCGAATAGTCTGCCTCTGTCATCTATGGGGGGCGGCAGACGTTGGGGTGAGGCTCAGGGTCGGGTGGGGGAGCTGGGTGAGGGTAAGGGAATGGAAATAGTAGGACAGAGAGAGATAACGCACACACTTTTTCCCATTATGTAGTTAGATGACTTAGAAGTGTGGCAACACAGACACGCTGCCCTCATGTTGTCATCTCCTTGTAAACGTAACTCAGCTTAAACGTGCCAAATGTCTTGATATGTGAAGACAACAGTCTGATCCCTGAAAATATAATGAAGGACTTCATGCAAGGAGTCGCTGAAGACATGTGATTGCCGCTTTGTTCCGAGTGAGCCGAGAGTGCTGGTGCATTGCAGTCAATGAGTGACGCAAAAAGAAAATTAGGTCACCATAAATGACACACGTGTTCCCACAACATCAGCAGCAGCAGCAGCAGCAGCAGCAGCAGCAGCTGTAAGTGCACCGCTCGGAAACGGTTCGCATTTTCACATGGAAATGTTGAGTCGCTCCCTCTGAAAGCAACGACATCTTGAGGGGAAGCGTGCTGTGACGCGCCTGCCGGGGAATGGCTGCGTTGTTGTGTTTTGAAGGTGCATTACTGAGTCATGCCTGCGAGCGCTGGAAAAGCATTTCTATGAATTTCAGCTTGTTAAATTGTTCAGATTTAACTTTATGACTCATCCCGATAGTGACTTTTTCCAATCCATTTCCAAATAGGAAAATGGCACAGCAAGCAAAAATATGTGCCGCTTCTCCGGCTGAGTGATGGAAAATTCTTCTTTTTCTCTCTCTCTCTCTCTCTCTCGCTCGCTCTCTCTTTTAGCTTTGTCAAATTGGAAGAAGAGTCATTTGCAGTCTCTGAGAATTTAGTTTAAGATTGAACATGTGGCCGCTGTGGTCGGATGGAATTTCACACTGAATATCCTCAACCCCTCCTGTGATTTCATCATCTTGCTTCTCTGCTCTATTCACTCAGAAAACTATGGCTGGAGCAATGTGCCCCCGAGGAGCAGTCGTTCACGCTCGCTCATCCATATCTGTCAGCGTGATCAATAGATGAAAACTCCAGAAAGGCGCAGTAACGCTCCCAAACAACACTGTGTTCAAAATACTGTCGGCTTTTTGGCACGCAGATATTCCAAGCCATCGATTGCTCAGAGTCAAAAATAACAAACACGGCTTCATATGCTTATGTAAGACAGACAGCTAACACGCACAACTGCCGACGAAGAGCTTCACCCCTCGGCCCCCCCCCCTCCACTACCCCCCACCCCCGACACCCCCCTGTGTGAATTAAAAATGTGTGATGAGGCTTCACACTGATTATCTAATTCATTTCCTGACGTTTCTGGAGCAAAAATCATTAAAAAATCCAGTCCCTGACACGTCTGAAAGCGGTGACATAACATGCTGCCCCTCTTTGAATGCCACCTTGAATTAAACACATCGCGCTGGTGCAGACGGTTGTCGGCACGGAGAGAAACACTCTTGCACCAAAGTGCTCTCCATTGCCTCGGTAACAGGATTATTCTGCTCCCGACAGTGCACTTACTAATTGTTTAGGTGGCTATATCAGGCTTCGACACCTCTCTAATTGGGTTAGAATGGCGATTTGTGGAGGGGTTGACGCGCCTCAAGGTTGTCTCCCACCTCAGAAGGACACACATGTGTGGAGCTGACAGGTGGGAGATGGATTCATAGGCTGGCTTCACACTTTGATGAGTAAATAAACCTTTTTCAAAAATGTAAAACTGCTTAAATAGCCTGAAACAGATTACAGCTCCATCATTCCCAGTTCCCCAGATCTTGATGTAGAGTGCAAATGAAGTCAGTGACAGATTATGTCCCATTATCAGCGTTTCCTATCAGGTTTACGCAGCGCTGTGTTTGCAAAATAGTGTCTTCATCTTGGAAAGAAAAGACAGGAAGTCCATAAACCCCGCACTATTAAATATTGATTTTTGTGTTCACATATTTTTGCTTCTAATTTACTTTTCAATCTTGATGATCACAGACAGATAAGATAAAAGATGCGACAAATTGCACGGATTTGTTTGGCTTTAGTTGTCTTGATATACTGAGCTCTCAATGGAATTAATAAAAACAAATTACATAATTCAACTTCATTATGTTTCTTCAAAACATGGCAATGCACAATGGTGATGACAAAAAATCCAAGGAGTTATTTCAGTTCAGTTACAACAAAACGAAACATTGCGACTGCAGTTTTTTAATCAAACCTTTTTTTTCTTTTCTAACTGTTGACATTGTTTAGCGCATAAAGTAAAAATGCAAATATCACACCCACACAGGCCACAGGCCGCGCCAGGCCAAATATTACGCTTTTTAAAAAGAAGCTGCCCTTCAGCAAGACACAACAAAAGTAAATACGTGTTGCATCTTATTATGGAGGCCAAGCTGTGTGCGTAGGAAAGCGCACAGTGGGAAAATCGTCCGACTTTAGCGTGAATACATTTCAAACCTCCTGCGAAAAGCTGGAATTCAACAGATCAGACTTGCTTACCAAACTCATGAATCACTTATGTCAGTGTTTCCGACCCGTTGAAATAATAAACCTCATTGTAAACGTGTGTTATTACCTCATTGACATTAAAACATTAGAATTAAAGGTTTGTTTGTTTTCCCACCCGGGTAAAGCTCTGCATATTTACGGCATTACAAACACATTACAGAGGGCGATAAACACGTCTTAATTTAGATGCGGTCACGCCGTTAAGTTAAGCAGAGCAGAAATCTCATTAAAGAGACAAATGGAACAAACTCAGGAGGGTGTGACAAATGAGAAGTTGACCTTTATGGCCTCTGGACGTCCACGTGTCCCCCCGTTGCCCGTCGCTTCAACTTTATGGAGGAGCAGGTTAATGAAACCCGTGTTTCCTGCCATTAATGTTTTACTTTACATGAGTGCACACGGCGCTCCTGTTACAGGGATTCGCTTTTAAACGCCGGGAATCTGTCACGTTTGCCGACGCCGGTGCCGGGCCGACCTTCACCGGAACAACCCGATTACGGCGTTCACGTAAAGGACGGCAGGAGGAGGCGCCGCCATGCTGGAAATGTTCTCATTTGAAGCTTCTGACTCACTTCCCTCGATGGCTGTACACAGTCATTACGCCGTGCACGCTTCGGAGCTCTGACCGGAGGAAGACACGAAATTGAGGAAAGTCTTTATGCAAATAGCCTCCTCCCCATTTTTTGGGGTGGGAGGGGGGGGGGCAGGGAGCCACTTTAAAAAGAGACATTTCCCAGTGCCGTGCAGGTAATGTGCTAATCAGCGCTGGATGCTGAGGTGCCTTATTAAAAAGCCATTAAGCAGCACTCGATTTCCAGGAAGGATGGTTCTGATTTTTTGCATTCTTGTGCTTTTGAGTTTTGCAATGGCAGAAAATTCAGAGCGGGGAGACGAGCGGCTTCCACAGGATTCACTGCTCAAAAGCTTACAGGAAACACAGGTAAGATTTCGGAATTCTCCCTGAAATCCCTCTTAATCCTCCTGCTGGTTTAGCGTCACTTTGTTCCTCCCACGTTCCCCGGCGCCACCTTCCTTCGCGAGCTCCCGGCCTCCGGTCCCAGCCATCTTTCTCATCGCTTTATAAAGTTTGCACCGTTTATTAATCTTCACTTGCTAAAAGTGTGACTTTGCGTGTCGTCAGTGTGCCCCCTCCGATGCCTGTCACTTGATAATCCCCAGGCCTGCACCTCCATCGCCTCCATGAAATTGCAGATTAGAGATTAGAGCGCTAACATAACTTTGCATTCCGCTTCCTGGCAGCGAAGGCAATAACACACCATAAACTGTCTTCTTGAACTGTGCAGACATTAAAGTGACTAAAGATTGGGGGGAGGGGGCTTCCACATCCTGTTTTATATTCAGGCGTTTGTAGCTGTGTATATTCATTTCACATTTAATAGTAATGCAGGTGATATTTTCATTTTCTAGGAAGAGATGCAGAAAGAGAGTTTGGCGCAGCTGCTTCATAGACTCTTCAAAACCGAAAATGGAGTCGTCCTCCAAGGAGGCGAGGACATGGAGAAGCGGGAGAAGAAACGCCGCAGAGTGCAGTGGAGGTTGACAAATAAGCCGCGCGGGGCCGGCTGCAGAGTCTTCTTCTGGAAATCCTGGACCGCCTGCTAGCAAAAGCCGCCACATTGTCAAAGACCCCAAGTGTCTTGTTACAGCAAAGATAAAGTTTTCTCTGAATCTGCTCTTTAGTTTGATTTGTACCCAGTTGAAACAGTTGAATGTGTCGCCGGGGCCCGACGGGTTTGTGGGCGTGGGGGGCGCGGCCTCGCCACTCGCCACTCGCCACTCGCCACCCGCCACCCGCCACTCGCCTGCAAACTGCAATCAACGGAGACGATAAAAACCCCTTTGCCCTTCATCTCTGTTTAAAATCATTTCCGCCACTTCTTCCTCCACACGCTCACAGCTCCACTATTTCCTGCCCAAAACGAGAAAAGGTTCTAGGGGAGGTAATGAAAAGGGACTCTGAATATTTAATGGTCAGTAAATGAACAGAAGCGGAGGAAAGCTGTTGTAAAACCTCCCTTGTCCCCTGTGTCAAAGGAAAAATAAAAAGCGAGACAAGTTTCGCTGATGGACGAAACCCATGCAGTGCCGGTCAGCAGCGTGCGCTCCTTCTGTTCCGAATCTACGGAGCCCCACACATAATAACATTAAATCGAGGCTGTAATATAGCTATAACGTGTGCATGAAATACGCACTTTATGGTTTATTGTGTTCAAGAAATAAGTATAACGTGCACACGAAATAGTAATTTGTTGCCAAGAAGACGGTACAATGTGCACACAATTGTGCCCCCCCCCCCCTCCTTTCCATCCCTTATGTCATTTTATCACTGAATGTGGTTTACTGCTATTTCATAGATTTTGTGCATATGGAGTAAACTTCACAGACTGTATAGCATCTGTAAAGTACAGTCTCTAAGGTTTACTCAATCATCTATGCACCCTTTTGATTATTGTTAAAGCATAAAGATGTCAGATACTATGATGAAAGTTATTAGCATCTGACATATAACATCCATAACATGCATGTTGTTATAAGAGAATAATCTTTATGCTTTAACAATAATCCAGAGGGTACAGAAATGGTCTCCCACCTTCTGCGCCGCACAATCTATGTCCCCTAATGATAAAACCCACAATCCCCCCTGATTTCTTTTTACAACTTGAGTGCTGCTTCTAATCAATATATTGTTATCCTGTGTTTAGGCAGTTAATTAATTAGGCCTATGGCTGATACTTTGTTACCACGGGCGGCCTCTGCTGACGTCTCATCCCACTTACAAACCTTTCATCCTAATCTTGTTACGACACGACTTTTTGTTGTGTATGGAGCCGCGGAGATCACGTAGGTACGAGGCTCCCTATACGGGTCTTGCAGAGAAGGTGCAACAATATCAATAATGAATTAGTGTTTCGTGCGCACATTGTACCTACTTCGTGGCCACAACATAGCTATAGCGTGCGCACAAATCAGTATTTCGTGGGCACATAAGTATTTTGTGGCACGAATTAGTATTTTGTGTACACATACAGCTATGTTGTTGACCATGCCATGTCTGCGGCTCCGTACGAATCAGCTCATTCATCAGCAAAAAAGCATATTTTTCCTCTGCCCACCGCTGAGGCTGTTCTTCTCCTTGTTAGCGCCGGGTTGCAATAAACGTCGACGGCGTGTTTGATGTTTCGCGCCGATCGTCACGGTTGGCCGGCGAGGCAATAAACCATCAGCTCCTCACGCGTCCCATTCATCCGCCACTGGGCGATATCGTATCATGTTCCTTTTCATTGTTATTCCACTGAAGCGTGCTGCGGGCGCCATCGCCCCGTTTTCCGCCGCTCTTTATAGCCTCGGCGCGCAATCTGCGAAAAGGGCGGCAAAAGATCTGTGAGAGTGCGCGGCGTGTAGATCACATATGCCGGCGCGATGCATTTTAATATCTCTTCATATATCATATCATGGCGGCAGCGATCCTGCAAGTATCTCGGCAGAAGCGTGTATCCTGGAGGCCTCGCTGCTGAAAAATGCATCGATCCCTCCTCCATTATTCATGCACATACGGTGGAGGGAAGAGGTAAAATTGGTGAGACTTGCATGAACTCATTAACCCCGAGCAGCAAAATAAAGTGTGCTTTTTTTAACGGGGGGGGGCGTTGTTAGTGCCGGAGCGTAACGAGGCCTTGGTTTAGAATACTTTCCGTCCCCGTGGGCGATCGTGATCTAAGCCGTGCAACTTCTCCGCCAAGCACCGACAGCACATTTACATGCCGCAGCACAGAGCTTCTTCAATAAATGATCGGGCATGTAAGAGAGTAAGAAGTAGGTGAGTGGGCGGGCGAGTGGGTTTGCCACGGCTGCGTGGGAAACGTGTGTGTGGGTGTGTGTGTGTGCACTGCGCTTGAACCTCTGGGTGTCTTGTGTCTCTTAAGCGCCCGCGCTGGCTCGCAGTATCCCTCGCAGTATTCATCTGCAAACAAAGGGAGCCTGAGAGGCAGCAGAGCGCCAGAGCGAGTGAAAGCGAGGAGGGTTTGATTGTCGCGGGACCGTGGTTGGTCTCGGCTGAACGATCCGGGGTTCTGTCACTTTAAGGGATAGTTCAGATTTTTTTAACATTAAGTTGTATGAGCTCCTCAGGGTCGTTCATCAGCAGTGACTTTTCCTCCACTGCGTCCCGTGAGCGGAGTTCCAGCCACGTTTTGATGTTGCAGAAAGTAGTTCCATCTAGTTGCTGGGGTCACACGGATAAACACGGATAACGTCCGACCTCGCAATCGCCCGGTACTATTTTCCCTCCCTTTCATCAGCTAGAGGAGGAAGGAGGCGGAAGGAGACAGTCTCCTTGTGAGGATGCAAACAGCTGATGATGGTGCATGCAGTAATACAAAGGGAGGGAAAATAGTACCGGGTGGTGGTACTATTTACGTAACGGGCGAGGTCGGGCTGTTTTGCAGCCAAGAATTCTTGATGCAAATGGATTATTCTTTTGAATGCATGTTGTTTTTTGGAGCAAAGCGCTTCATCCGTGTGACCCCAGCAACTATGAATGGAACTACTTTCTGCAAGACCGAAACCGGGCCGGAACTCCGCTCACAGGACGCAGTGGGGGAAAAGTCACTGCTGATGAACGACACTGATGGTGAGGATCTCATACAACTTCATGTCAAAAAATCTGCACTATCCCTTTAACCACCAGAACCCCATTCGGGCCGCTTCCCTGAATCCTTCGTCCGGACGTAAACGCATTAGAACCAATAATCCAACACTTTTGCCAATGCTGAGCAGCTGATTTTGATGAAAAAAATCCACTAAA
>CAESWR010000656.1:26180-37638 GCA_903171835.1 Mullus surmuletus | reverse complement strand
TTCTTTTAGAAGGTTTTTGTATTGTATTGTATTCACACACACATCTACATTTTCCTTTCACTGTACATATATTTCCCGTACACACACACACACACACACACGTGTACATTCTCCTTTCACATTCATATATTCTCACATATATAATTTCACATACATCTATCACAAACATATACACACACAGTATATTCTCATTTCACATATGTTTTTTCTTGCTACACACTCATACATTCTACATTCACATGTATTTTCTCTACACACACACACACACTCTTCCCACATACAGATATTCTCTACACACACATACACATTCTCTTATACATATATTCTCTACACACATATACTCCCACACATTTTCATTTCACATACTTATGGCACAATAATATAATCTTGTATCACATACATATACAGTATTTTCCTTTCACACACACACATTCTCATTTCACAAACATATGTTCTCTACACACATAAATATACATTTCCTACACACACATATACTTTCCTCACATGTACACATTTTCATTTCACATACTTGTATCACAATAATATATACTCGTCACACATTCACACACACACTGTGTATTCTCCTTTCACACATGTACTTTCTCTTCACACACATAATCTCCATTAAAATACATATATTCTCTCTACACACACACACACACACACACACATATATATGTATATATATATATGTATTTCCCAACACATACAGTACACTCTCCCTTCACATATGTATTTTCTCCTCACACACACATATTCTTCCTTCACATACTTCACGCACACATACACACAGGCAAGTCCCACAGGGGCCTCATTAGCAATGTAATGAATCAATAATGAATCAATCAGCTAATTACAGAGGTGGGAGGAATGAACGGTCAACGATCAAGCATTCAGACGGACCGTGACTGACAGGAGTCTTTATTTAAACACAACGTATTTAAACATAACGTTAACGTTTATTTGATCGAGGTGTCCAAGAGTGTGTTTCCACCCCTGCAACAAACAAACAAGCACTACAATAATCTTTCTTGGAGTGCTGTTTGAGATTCCTAAACTTGTCCCCTCTTATTCTGTCCAAGATTTCTGTCACTGTGGGTCGCCGTCTCCCTTCACCATTTGATCTTGAGCACGAACCGATCTTGCCTAAATTTTCCATATGTTTTCATCCGTTATTGGCCCACTATTGGATCTGGCCTGTGAATACACGAACAAAGTGGCAAACAAAACCATGAAAGGGTTGGGTTTTTTTTGTTTTTTTTTGCAGTGGCAGGTGTTTAAAAATGGTTGCTGAAATGCTGAGAGTGCCTGACCAATCACAAATGTTCAGCACTGCAAACGTATCAGCCCTGAGCAGCGCGGATGGAGCTGGGTGACTTCCCCCAGGTGCTTGGAAACAATAGCAGTTTCTTTTTTTCTCGCTTCTTTGCAGTGGAAGTGAAGCTTTGAAGGAAACCCGCGGTGAGCTTCTGTAAAACCAGAGCATTTTATCTCTACAATGCAGTAGACTGGGAAATGTAGCCAGATTCAATATATTTAGGCTTTTTTTCTTTTTGGTGCCATTCTGTGTCCTCATTTCTTTCCTCCAGCTCTCCTCTGCCTCTTTCTTCTTCCGCCTCATTGTAAGTATTTGTCACTCAGGTGGCTGCCCGGCTATTTCCTGCAAGAGCCGGCGAAATGGAAGAAGAAAAGAAAGAGTGCAGGCTGCCCCCCCCACCCCCACCCCCCACCCCTCTGCTGCAGCCATCATTGCAGGAGAGAAGACGAGACACGTCCTGAAAGTCAGGGGGAGCCTTCATCCTCCTCCTCCTCCTCCTCATTCTCCTTGCAGACGGCACGGAAGGTCTGTTTCCATGACAACGGAGAGAATTAAGGGCGAAGGAGCGCCATCCCAAAATGACACATCGGATTTAAGGGCTAGTGAGAAGATAAATCACCCCTGGTGAATTGATGGAGGAAGCGGATTGGATTTCTGAATTTGAGGCTCATAAAAACCCACGCTGATGGATTTAGATCGGCTGCTCATCCCGATGCTCCTCTTGTCGCCGCACAGAGCGAAAGCGCAGCCACAAAGGCAGGCGCACACAACAGCTGTCAGTCATCATCATCTTCCTCATCATCACGAGTCAATCACTGCGGCAGGTGAAAGTTTTTCTGATAACATAATCTTTATTCTTTAAACAATCACTAACTTCATTCTGATTTTTATTATCAATGCATATTTTTTTTGTAATTTCATCTCACAATTCATAATGCATATATGGGTGTGTTCCAATGCAGTGAAATCATCTGCAAACATAAAAAATAATAAATTATACTTAATATCACATATAACAAAAGCCGTTGCTCGTCCTTTCATACATCAATAAACGCCCCCCAAAAGTGCTCTCATTTAATGCATTCTCGCATCAGCTATTTTTACCTCCTTTTCCTTTTTTTTTCTCCGCCCCCCGCAAATCCTCTCATTTTGCTGTTGACACCGAGTACATCCTATTTCATGCATCGCCTTTACTGGAGTCCACATGTATCTCATTTGCACCAATATAAACCTCTATAAAAAAGATACTTATATATGCTGGTCTTGCCTGTTGACGTTCAGTGTCATGTCTAATATATTTGTATGTATCACTGTTATGCTTGTAGGTGCTGTGGAAGTTGAACTAATCTACCGTTAGCTCTTGCAGGTAACTTGCACCAGCTATGGACCCGGGGTCCCAGATCCATGATGATATATCACTGCGGTTTGCTCTGTGCAACTGTATATGTGCTATTTACTGTACATACAACCAACCTATTGTATGATTTTTCAACCAGATTACCTGTTTGAAATCAATCCGTGAACTCTTACAATCATGCGAGGTTCATGCTTTGTCTCGTCGCCTCTGCCCTTCCTTGCTGTACAAACGCCTTGAAATCGATAAGAACGCCATCGACCGCCATCCCATGGACACCACAGCCAGGCTTTGTGCAACGGGCGCCGGACAATGAGCGGCCAGCCTTCACATCTGGCCCCACTTACTGAACAATATTAGGACTTCCTGAGTTAGACAAACTAATTGGGGATTAGGAATGCAGTGCACACAGCATTACGGTGTGTACCGGTCAATGTTTTATACAGCTCCGTCTTCATGTTGATTTATGAAAGCTTCCCCCCCACAACGAAGCAAATGACGCTCATTTCATGGGTCACAAAGCCAGGAGAGGCTGCGTGAGGATACCGTGCCTTCCAAAGAAAACAAATGGCGGAGGCGCTCTGGCCGCAGACGGGCAAGGAGTCAGCTCAACACTCCGAAATCTAAATAAAAACCTGGCTCCTCAATGAGATGCTCCGCTTCCATTGTGACGGGAAAGCCTTTATGATTATTGGAAAACACCAACAAGACAGATCGGTGGATTTTTAAACAGTCAGGCACCCTGTCCACCAGTTTTGAGAAATCTCTAACGCTTTCGCAATTAAAAGGAACTGCTTTAAAGCAACGCGTCTTCCCCGCCGGCTCTGTCAAAACGGCTCCCATCCTGAAAAAATACACTTTTTTTTTTTTATCTAATCAATAAATAATGATTTCTCTGTAAAGAATACCGTTATATGGTTACTTTGTGAGTTGTTATAGCCTACTTAACAGCAGAGAAGGGGGAGGGGTCTGTGTCTCTTGAGGTGCAAACGTGAAGTGACCGTTTCTGGCCATGGCTCATAGTGCTGATGCTGGTCGTCATTTTCCTCACAGCTTTTGGAGAGAATTATTATTATCATTATTATTGTTATTATTATTTTGTCATTTTAGACAAGTTTGGACATCCTAATAATCTTCGATGTAATACCAAAGCTACACCAACATTACTTATTCAGTCTTTTACCCACTTGAGCGACTTTCTTCACCGGTCTTCTCTACAGACCAACACGCCGCCCGCAGAGGCGTGCCGTCACTGCGTTATTACTATTTGTTTAGAGACATACTAGACTGCTCTCTATTATATTGCTTGTATCGGCCGCCCCCCCCGGGGTCCCGGCGCGCAGGACACGACAAGGGAGTTCATGTTTTTAGAGAGTATGAAACAGCCCCATCTGTTCTATTAGTCACATTAGTCACACTTGCAGTACACACCTGAGTAAATTACATCCCACCCGAAAGCACTCTGCTCCCATTGGAGTCCAACACAGAGAACTATCAAATACATTCAGTCCAACTCTCACACCAGAACAGGTCGTGTGACATTCGAGATCAATCTGTGAGAGAAGGAAACGTAATAGTTACAACTGAAAAGAAAACCAAAAAAAACATTTCTTTCATCTCTAAAATAAAGGAAAAGCCAGAATAATTATGGCCGTCGTTGGGATGAGATGAACAGAGTGGTGATATAGTCAACAGTAACACAATAAAGCCGATGAGAGTGCCTTTAGAAAAGAATGCATGTAGGAAAATTCAACATGTATTAAAGCTTGTTTTTCACAGCATAAATTGCAAATGATAGATATTTGTGTGAAGAGACCACCATTCCTTTGTTTATCACAGCTTTTTCTCTTTTTTGCATAAAATGTTGGTCAAGTCCTGATTGAAAATGTGTGTATATATATATACATATATATATATATACACATTTCTATATATATACATATATATATATATCCTCTGGTTTTATATTAATTCATCTAAAAGTTTTCACAGGCAAGAGTTCAGTTTTTGTTGTCATGGATGTAATAGCTCCTCTTCATCGCAACTCCCTCTTTGTCTCAGAGGAAATGATGGTGCGCAATTTGTCGGGGGGCGGTTGAGTTTCCTAAGGCCCCTCCCCTCTGAGTCAGGAAGAGGCCACGCCCCTCCTGGTGGAAGCCCCTCCCCCCCACTGCTATGTGGAGTCCTGATTGACAGCTTTCCCTCCGTTCATGGTGGGAGTCCCTGAGCTCTTCCTGGAGCGGTGCTTGTCCTCTATCTCATGCAGTGACGGCTCCCTGTACATACAAACTGTGGAGGGGAGATGGCGAGGAGGAAGAGGAGGAGAGGAGGAGAGGAGGAGAGGAGGAGAGGAGGAGTTCAGAGAGGGGACAATGGAGAGTAGATTGAAAAGATGGAGGTACAGACAGGGACAAGGTCAGGTGTGAGGCTGGGACAATTACAATAGGCTGGAGGGGATAAGACGGGGATTTAGAGTCACGTCAGCACTTTTCTCATCACGTTATTTGAGACGTTTCTCGATAACACACATCAAACATGTGAAGGATGAGCCTGCACCTGCACAGCCACAGATACCTGCTCTAACATCAGCCCGCCTGGCACCTTCAGTCACCATCAAACAAGCAACTGCTGGATAAATCACCCTGCTAAATGTTTTCTTATTTTCTATTTCAGTGATGAAAGTCATCCTGCAGAGAAATAAAACCTGTTTCAGGCGGATAATCCCTACCGAAAATTGCACACTACTGCGTTTATTCACACGGGACTTGTTGCAAAAGAATTGTAATATCAAAAAGTTCTGCTAAAACTTTTTCAATATTGTTTTCTTTTTCTGAGCTTGTTTTGATGAATGTCTTGCAGATATAATGCAGAAGCCAAATCATCCTCCTGCCTTAGGATACATACAAAAATAAAAGAATAAAAAACAAAAAATATATATACAGATTTTCAAGAATTCAATCAAAGGTTGTCTGGACGAGATTTCCTGAACTGTTATCTATAGGATAAACATTTTTCGGCAGTCGTTAAATATAACTATTTTTCTGCAATAGTTTGGACACATTTGACATAAACAAATACCTTTATGTTTACTGAAAAACATTGAAGGTATTTTTTTCCTATTATGGGATTTGCATCCAAAGCTTTGCACACTCACTAAACAAACCCAAAAAACAAAGCGATTTTCTGGAAGCGTCCTGATACCTTCAATGGGCCTGGGAACAAAGTGCGACGAGGGCTTCGTTTTCTTGACCCGGTTGCCCTTCATGACTTGTCCCTCCTTGGTGAGGCCGAGGAACCAGGCCCGGCCCGACTCCTGCTGTCGGTACACAGTGGACGAGTAGATCACGTAGTAGTTCTCGAAAACGGACTCCTTGAACTTGCACTCCGGCGTGAACATCTCCTGCAAACGACAAAGGGCCCATTTTGAATTGTTAGAGGATGTAAATCAATGCACACACACACGCAAAAGATGCATTTGTAGCAACACGTGCAGCCACAGACGGTACATGAACAGGAGGATCGCTTTAATGAAGTCGCGTTTGTAAAATAAAAAAATAAAAAAAGAAGCAATATCTGTTTCAGTCTGCCAATATTGACTCACCACTAGCATGTGTACATTGCCAAGGTCAGTAAACACACACACACGCATATATCCTTGGAATCCAAACACCCGAGAATGATGGTCTTATTAGAATAATGGTGAACAATGGAAGATTTTTATCTCTCGGCTTCATTATCAAAGCGGCGAGTCAAGGAGAAAGTCAATGAGACAAGCAGGAGGTGGGAGCGGAAATGAGGGGAATGGACCAGATATTGAACACGCTGCTGGGACTCGGTCCAGGCCCAGATTATTGCTGCGACAATGTGAGAAGCAAAATAACACTCCTGACTAAACCCATATCGGTGCCGCGTCAATTCCGGGGTAATATGTTAAATATTAATGAGGATAATGGTGGCGTTAACCTTTAAATTGTCAGGACAACGACGGCGTCTTTACTTCCCCCCGCACAAAATCTATACTTACTAAAGCTGATGAGCACGCGCTTGACAAGATGGATGTCAACTTCCTCACCCCTACCCTCCGCTGCCACTCTCCGCTGTGTCTGCCTGCTTCCTGACTGCATGGGGTTGGGATTAAAGAGCGACGCCGGTCACTTTTGGCGAGCGAGCCACTCGTATCTGTCCAAAATAGAGGCAGGTGATGCGGAACAGCTGGCTGGCTGGATGTTGTCCTGTCTCATTGCATTACACCTGTGTGTGTGTGTGTGTGTGTGTGTGTGTGTGTGTGTGTGTTTGGTTGTCAGTGCTGTATTTCATTCATTAATATCTCCTGCAGGTTTCGGTGCCCTCTTAAGCTTGTCCATTTGACTGACAGCCCAATTCCACTCTCCTGCTGGAGCTGGATGTTGGTGTGTGTTACTGAGTGTGTGTTTGTGTGTGTGTGTGCACCTGGTATTCCTTGTGCTGTCGGGACCTAAATCTGTCTAGCACGGTCACATTGTGGGGACTCGCCTTCCTTTTGGGGGCCAAAATATAAATCAATAAATTTCCGGGTGCAGCAATGAGGCAAGCGGCGGTGATGGTGCGATTTTCAATATCTTACAGCACTGATTTAAATAACACGTCATAGTAAATTATACTACTCCTGTACAGCCTGATCTGCAATATGAGGGTTTTTTTCCACTTGCTGTTTTCACAGTAGCTGTTAACTAGTTGTTCAGACTGGTGCTGCTTTAAACCTTATGTTTAAAACGATTATATCACATCTGTCTTGTCCTAATCACTGAATTCTCTAATGTCTGGCATTACTTTGCAGATGTACAGCTGTAATTTGGAATCAATCTGGTGAGCAGTTTTAGTACACACATCCAGGAAGTACACTATTTTCATATCTTATTTACAGCATGCTTTTACCTTTGTTATTAATGTGTAATTATGTATCCTTATAATGTATATCGTGTGTAAAGCTCCTATTTTTATGCCACTTCTTGAAAAGTTGCTGCACTTACTTTTATTTTGTTCTGTATTTTTGTGACTAATTACAAAGCTGAAGCACAAAGAATCCCGAAGTACCTGTACTTCATTGCACCTGTGCAA
Organism: Mullus surmuletus; assembly: GCA_903171835.1. Classification (NCBI taxonomy): domain Eukaryota; kingdom Metazoa; phylum Chordata; class Actinopteri; order Syngnathiformes; family Mullidae; genus Mullus; species Mullus surmuletus. The sequence continues at coordinate 29,869 of CAESWR010000656.1, read as the reverse complement.
ACAGCTGTAAAAGCTTGTACTAAACTTGACAAAACTTTTCTCATTTCCCAATACGCCTTCCTGTATTGTTCAACATCATGAAAACAGGTAAACATCAGACAGTAGCAGAGATGCTGATGACAATGTTACCATGGTTACAACACTTTGCCTTTTACATCCTATCTTTCTTTTTCAAACCCCATGCTGACTGAAGAATTTTTAAGTGCTACTTCAGTGGAGGTGACAAAGGTTCATCCGCACTCTTATGTTTTCACTCTACAAAAAAATATATAATTTTTTCAGTAATATTTTTCTGGTCTGTTTCACACTCTGGTGGAAAAGAGTAAAGTGGAGGAAAAGGACTGGTTGCTTGGATACAGAAAACGCTCCGCTGAGGTGGTTACAGATATTTCTTTGCCTTGCCGACAGCAAGGGGAAATGTTACTGAAAATACTAGTAAAATGTCGGTTGAAGTTGCCCTCAAGCAAATACAGCAGCGTACAAAAGCCAGATTTATTTCTAACAAAATGGGCCCCGTAGCATCTCTGCCCACGGACTGTTTCCATCCCAACCAAGTATTTGATTGACCTGAGAGGGAATCCTGAGGTAAAAGAGGTGCGAGAAGAATTCGGGATGTGATTTCCGTGTTATTTGCACAGCTTTTGTAGATATCCGTCTGTGTACCTCCAATCGGCTACAATTTGTTTGTGATGTCGCTCAAGCACGGCAGTGCATTTTTCTAGAAAATGTGATAATTACTGTCTATAATTTTCAGCGGGGCCACTTTACATAATAAAATGAGTCCTCATGAAAAACTGTTAACAGCTTTTTGTCGGATTTTCGTTGCACACTGATTGTTCAATTGCCACTTTCCGATTCTCTGAGCACCCAAAACAAAATTCCATTCGCCTCCATTAGACACAGAAATCTCAGAAAATGATATCTCAACACTTTGGCAAATTAAACCCACTCGTTTACATGGCTGAATAACACAGGCTGTATGCAAGAAAATGTGTTTGGTTGTTGTTTTTTGTTGTTTGCCTAAAAGCATATCCGGAAGCAATAATGGATTTTTTTTTTAGGCCACGCGCGATGGGGGCAACACAAAGAGCTGTGAAAGTAACACCCACATTTCATCCTGTAAAACTGTGATTGCATTTCAGAAAAACCGAGAGCAGAGGATGAACAAGATGCTAACTGCTACACTTCTGCTCCTGATACCTTCACAATAGCTGCAACAAAGCTGTCGGCCTGACTTGGCCACAAGATCACAGAGTCACCATATAAGTTAGCATTGCTCTACTTTATTGCTTAAGGTAGCGTAGCTGAGGTTAGCATTACTTAAGTTAGCCCAGCTGAAGGGTACAGTTCCAGAACTAGCCAAACTGTTTCTGCTGCTGGAGTATTCACAATAGCGCAGGCAAAGCTTTAGCCATTTTAGCGACAAAGTTGCCGAGTCACCATATAAACTGGCATTACTAAGATGTCTCCGATTTCGACTTTGGGACTGGAGCTGCAAAAGCTGAGACAGTTGGGAACCCTAACTAGAACAATGGTTACTGTTGCGCAAAGACAACACTTGTTACGGTAGCTGGATAGAAAGCAGAAACCAGGAGGGAGTATGTTGCACACAGACTAGAACAGCAGTTATAATGGTAGCCAGTCACGCGCCGTTTTTACAGAAGAGCTGAGCGTGCTCGTCACCACAACTGTCCCAGTCCATTTGACCTTGATAACTTCTAATTCATTTCTTTCGCCCAACTGGAAACGTCCCAGAATTTGATAAATCTGGTTACCTTATTGCTTTAAGCTAGCACTGCTTAAGGTAGCGTACCTGAGGTTAGCAATTCTTAAGCTAGCCTATTTGAAGAGAACAGTTCCTGAACTACCCAATCTGCTGCTGCTGGTTGTGTATTCACAATAGAGGTCACAAAGCTTTAGCCATGCTAAATACAAAGTCACCGAGCCACCGTATAAACTAGTATTACTGCCTGGCTGAAGAGCACAGTAGTACAAACTGTACTTTATGGTTTTGGTGATTTTTTTCCAAGTTACAAAACACTGGGAACTGAAGAACGAGGTTTCAACAGAGGAAGAAGGGAAAAGGGAAGAGGACGTATGATTGACTGGTGCTTGGCAGTGTCGCAGAGAAAAGCTGAAGAGTTGAAAACTACTCAACTTTATTTGAGCGCGTATTTGTATTTGTCAGCCATCACTTTGCTTGGAGCAGCTGCTGCTCTGTGGAGAATTACTCAAAGCCTGACAGACTGTCGCCACTGCTGCGAACGCAGCGTGAAAGGATGAATCAAAATCACACAATGCTGGATCGCACAAAATAAACAATTAGTTGTACACTCGTTCAAAAACATAAAGTCTAAATCTAAACCAAGTTTTTTTCGACTCTAGTTTCCTGCATGAAACCTGTTAAAAATTGGAGTGACAAATAATGAAACCGGTTAAGGCCTCACTTCGTTATTTGGTTGAAACAGACATTTTTTTTGTTGTTTCTAAAAGCCCTTGACAGGGAACAGTAAAATAGCAGCTGTTTACCACACACACGCACACACACTCAGTTGTTTGCCAAACACATTCTGGCAACAGTTCAAATACATCTACCATCGAAACTTGCCTCTAAACAGACTTTCACATTGTATACTGACACCATCTTTTCCTTTATCGTTGTCATGACGGCCACGACCACCCGATGGCATCTGTCCTTCAAACTACACATTTTGACTGATTGGATTTATAAGCTCTGGCTTTTTCTTGATTTTTGGTTTCTACATACAAGGTTAATTAAAAACCTGGCGTCTGATGAACACATTATCCAAATACATATTCCGGTTCAAACTGATGGTCACTGTGCTGTTTGGGGCCGCTGTGTGTGCGGTCTTTGCTCACGCAGCACGACACAGTCACACAAAAACGAGTCGCAGACTGTAAGTATGACCGCTCATTTATAAGTCACAGCGGTGCAAAGCAGAGTGTGTAAAGGACTCGGGGAAGGTGAGGTCACGTGGCCGGCGCTGTGGAAACATCTCAGCGGTCGGCGGGAGGGAGGACAGGCTCTGTGGAGAGCTGGCGGCGGAGTTTATCTGGGCCGGCTGACGCGCTGTCAAACAGCAGACATTTCTCTCTCTGTTGGGGGCGCCGTGGGTCGCGTCCTGCCTGTCTGGCCGGCTGTGTGTGCTGGCATGCGAACATATGTGTTTGAGAGGGCGGGAGGCAGACAGTGATGCATTACGCACCGGCGAGCTTTGTCCCTCCTTCGTCTGTTGTGTGTCCGCATCGGGGCGGCGCAAACACAATGGAGGTGAGAGAGGTCCACTATGCCTCACAATCGGCTGACACACGGTAGATTCCCCTCCAAATGTGGCCACAAGGACAACGCTCTGTTACTGTCTGCGAAAAGGGCTCGGAGCAGCTCGGAAAGAACCCCCCTCTCCGGCTTGGGAAAGATAGGGGTGGAATGTAAGTGACTTTGAAGACTTTTGACAGTGGACCTTGTTTGTGGATGACTGAGTGGAAATGCGAGGTGGGGAGACGGGGTCGGAGTCTCCCGTGATTAATGAGATCCCCTTAATGGACATGTGTGAAACCACAGCACCGCACGGAAGGGAAGGAAACACAGACACACACTCATTCGATAGGTTCACCCCCTCGTTTCCTCTGCCAGGAACACACGGGCGACCCCCGGGGGGGTTATCGCC
>CAESWR010000655.1:147384-160114 GCA_903171835.1 Mullus surmuletus | reverse complement strand
TTCCTCTTTCACTGAAAATTGACATGTTTGACATTGTCATCTATAGTCTCCCTTCAAATACACCAAATGTGAAGACAAGAACTCGCTGCTCACCGCCAGCACTGTATATAATCAGCCAACACCCTGCAGCATACACACACCTTGCCAAGAGCAGAAGTAGCATTCATGTCTGTGTAGTCTAGTGATACCACCATGTATCATTTCTTGTTTGATGTGACTGTTTTAGAGTTCACAACGTGGATAACACAAGTGCCAAGATAGGAGAGGTTAAAACAATGATTTTTGGCATGATTTCTGCCGACTCTGTTCTCAGATAACCCTTTTTGAGATGAAGCTAACACACACTTGCTCACACCGAGTGATGCCGGAGGTTATGTCACAGGTTCTGTCTTTAATATAGATGGCAGAGTAGAAACCCAATATTATTGGTAAGGCTAAGGCTACACTCACAATTAGAGTAATACATTTGGCTAATGTCCCATTTAAATCAACATATAATGAGAAAACTGGAGCAGCATTTTAAGTGTGTGTGTGTGTGTGTGTGTGTGATTACTCCAGGCTCTGTTCGGGATGTGTGGTGGCTGGTTGGTGTGCTTCCTACTGACCATCTTTGACGTCCTGCCGTCAAAGTCCGATGAGTATGGCTTCTCAGCCCGGACCGACATAAGCCTGGAGGCTGTGACAAACTCACCATGGTTCCATGTGCCGTATCCAGGTCTGCTCAACCACACTTTGAACCATTTTATATCATGAGGTATTGGTTTTTGTTTGTTTTTTTAATTTGATAATGTAGGTGGAACTGCGTTTTTTTTTTCATGATATAATACCAATGGGATCAGGAAAAACAGGTCAGAGATATTTTGAAACGTGAAGGCACATGACTTTTCGTCTGTCAGAACTCTGCGAGATACACCTGAATAAAAGCTTGGAAAAGCCTCCCGAGCAAATGAAATCTGCAGTGAGGATGGAGCTTGCACAACTGCTCCTTGAAGATCTGCCAAGACTTCACACGATCTTCTTCCCAAATGACAATGAGGAGCCTTTGCTTTTGATTGACAATGCCATAACTGTAAGTGTAATTGATCAAGGTGGTTTAATTAAATGATAGATTTTTATAAACCGCACTGGCAGACGTCAGGATCATCCTGAGAACCGGCGCTTGGCTCCAACTTTAGCAGACAAAAGCTTATGCTTTACATGCAAGGCATGTGTCCGCTACGCTCGCAGAACCCTGTGCTGCTATTAAATGATGCAACCTTTGCTCTGAGCCTTTCAATGTTTTCATCTTGTAACACTGACATCAATATATCTCAAAACACATTCTTTGATCTAACAAAAAAAATTGAACCCATATGCCTGTCAAAAGTTGTTCAGGGGTCTATAGGGTTCGAAAAAGCTGCTCGCAGGCTCAGTTTGACATCAGTCTTGTTCGGAAATGTGAATGGCAAAGTTAGTTTTTATGGCTTTTTGATTATTTGCACATGGCACCTGCTTCTGCAGACGGTATATTACTCTATTGCCAATGTTGCGATTCATATGTGAGCCGAGAAAACAAGCCACACTGGAGACGGAAGCTTTTTATACACAACGGGCGGGTGTATTAAATAAATATCTGTTAACACTTTCTTAGTGGTTTTTCTTCATTTTGGGGCTCTTTTGTTGGCATTAATGTATCTCACTTTATCTTATAGCAAAGCCACAGCTACAGTAAATCTACTCAAAAATATTCAACAATCAGTCTCACACGCTCCCATTCATACCTCACCTCCTCGCGCATTCATTCCGGCCTCATTCCTGATTTAGTGACGTGAGCTAACAGAAGCAGTTAGCTTCCTGGGAGGGAGCCAGATCAAGGCACAACGAAATGCAAACTTTACACAAAAGGGCAAGTTAGAACCCAGAGCCTCTTTACTGCGCGTTGCATCATACCACACTGTACGTTATATCTGTTTTACTTCAAGCGTGCTGTTTACTTCAAAAGACCAACCTGCCAAAAAAGCACTTTGGGTTATAGAGTGGCAGCACTCTACAAATAAACTTTTGAGACTCTTTTAGACATTGAGATTGACAGAATGAAGTCAAATGGGAATAAAAAGAGGTGTGTGTGTGCGCGCCTGTGTTATAACTAATCCATGCTCTCTGCCTACCTGTGCTGCAGGTCAGTGGGGGGTTCCCACTGTGAGTGTGTCATCAGTGTTGGGCATGATGGCGGGCGTGTTGGCGTCCACCATGGAATCCATCGGCGACTACTACGCTTGCGCCCGCCTGTCCGGCGCCCCTCCGCCTCCGACGCACGCCATCAACCGGGGCATTGCGGTGGAGGGCATCGGCTGCATCCTCGCCGCTCTGTGGGGAACCGGGAACGGCACCACCTCCTACAGCCAAAACATCGCCGCACTCGGCATCACCAAGGTAATGAAAGCAATGAGATGGTAGTCTGTAGGATGATGGACGCAGCAGGGTTTCAGGATGGGAAAAGGTATTTGAAATATGTTCTGTGCAAAACAGAAAAGTACTTTCAGTGCATTTTGTTGGCCAGACGTTCCAAGTAGAGGGAATCATTTTCTCATAAATTCACTTAAGATGTAGTCATTCAAGACGATGATGAACGACACATACCTGTTCTTTCTGTTTTCCATTTGAACAATCAGGTTGGCAGCAGATTGGTCCTCCAAACAACAGGAATCCTTATGATTGTCCTGGGGATCTTTGGCAAGTTTGGGGCAGTTTTTATCACCATCCCAGATCCCGTTATTGGAGGCATGTTCCTCGTTATGTTCGGGATGATCGCAGCAGTGGGGATATCCAACCTCCAGGTAAACACACTTCCATATCGTGATATATCACATTTTATCCAGCAGACACTTTTATCGGAAGCACCTGCAGCACCGACGTTTGAGCCGACCCCCTCCTTGATAGATTGACGTTCGAAACCCCGAGATGTAAAACATCCACCCTGCTAAGAGGCCCTTGAAGTAGACACTGAATCTCCGCTCCGTCTCCAGAGGTGCTGCGCCAGTGTTGACCTTGTGACCTGAAACACAAGCAAGAGAAGTTGCATTTCAAGTCGAGTGCAAGATGAAGCTTTTTGATCCAGGAAGGAGGATTCGGGCGGGGCTCTGGCACAGTATTGCATTAAAACCACCCATCGAGAGTGTTTTATCATAGTTGTGAGGGTCATGCACATTGTCTAGAGAAAGGATTGGTTAATAATGTTCGGACAGCCTGTGGACAGGAGGCGACAGGGGTCAGGGATGACTTATCCCTTTGATGGCCAATAAATTATTGATGGCAGTGAGGAGATGCCAAATTATCTCTTCCTAAATAAATGTCACAACATCCCTCTCCTATGCAATTATTTTGAGAGGCATTCTTGGAAGGAGGACATAAACTAAATTCTTTAACATTAATCAATCCTTCTATTCTAGCTCTCCTAGAACGTGTGATTTTCAGTCACATCAAACCAGCAGGAACTTTAGAAGTCCCACTGGGAATTTTATTCATATGTGTTCTTTTCCAGCATTCAGCACCTACACTTTTTATACAGATAAGCTCAATCACCATGACAACTCTGGCAGATTTAGTTTTTCCAAACCACAAGAAGAAATATGGAAAGTGACGTGCTACACGCAAGCCAATGAGAGCAAAGAAAGTTGATCCAAAGTGGGGCAGGATCTCTGTTCTTTAATGAGCAACTGTATCAACACGAACCCATGACCAAATAATTGTGAATACTGGACCACAATAGGATCCGGAACTTTAGGACACCAGATTTGGTCTAATCACATTTTAGTGTGGTTCAAAAACAGACGTGGAAGCCAGCTGAGGCAGAATAACAAAATAATAGTTTGCATCTGAGAGTCAATAAACCAATTTAAACAAATTTGTATAACATAATTTTTCTCCGTCTGTCTCTCGCTCCCTCTCTCTCGCTTTCCTTTCCTCATCCAGTACGTGGACCTCAACTCGTCACGTAACCTACTCATCCTTGGCTTCTCCACGTTCAGCGGTCTTGTCTTACCGACCTGGTTTCACTCAAACCTCGGCATCATTGACACAGGTAACTGGGACGGGGACGCTCACACGCACAAAACACACTCGACCGAGAAGGTCGGGCTTTCTCCGGCGTTTGTTTGTTAGTCACTAGTCTATTTAGCAGATACTCAGCAGAATGGTGCGGCATGAGCCGAGCGAGGAGTAATTACATTTTTCAGGCTGATCCGGTTAATGCCGAGAGGACCTGCATTTCTTCACATTGGCTTTAGTGTGGTCTGTGTTCTCAGGCTGCCTTCTCTCAACAGGATTACGTAAAAACAATCAAGGCAATTCCAATGGGTATAGAAGTTGAACAACTTTGCCGATGGGAAGGGGGCGGGGGGTAGATCACAAATCATGGAACAGGTAGAGTTAAATAAGCAATCCCTCAGTGACAAACACAAAAAATCCTATTGAAAAGTGTAGAGATATGCATGAGCTGCTGGTTGATGCTGGAACACTACAGAATAGGATGGTGGGCTTTGGTAGTGTAATCAAACCTGATCAGATGATTTATCAAATCAACTTCATTATCTTATCTTACATACCATCAAGAGCCACCAAATGACGCAGGTCCAAACACCCACAGCTGTTGTTTTTGTGGTGCCCTGGCACCATGCCTTGCTTTTGCACTACCTGCGCAGTCACCATACCATGATGGTTCTCTCCAGTGCTGCTGACGCGTGGAATACATCTCCCAACACTGCACACGTTCAGCAACGCGTTACCGATATTCTGAGATGGGGCATCATGCAAAGGTATGAGTGTTTGACTCATAGCGAGTGGGCGTGCTCCCACTGCTCCTCGTGCAGATTACCTGTGAAAAGATGGCAGAGGTTCTGCCAGTCTAAGCTGCTAAAGCCAAGGTGTTGCCAAATCCCACAGGCCCAGATGGCAAACACTTGGTTACCGTCTTTAGCCTAGATTTCAAAACGGTGAGAACATCTTTGTAATTGTCTTAACTGATTCCCACCACTGAATATGTTTTCAGTTCGAGCTAAGCTTTGTAAAAAACGGCTGTTTGGGTCTCACTTTGTGCAGTTGGGTGAGAGGAGCAATTTGTCCTGTAGGGGGCACTAGTGGGACTTTGAATTTCTTGATCTAGATTCTTTGGAAATCCACCTAAGGCTTTTTGCTTGGATGTGAAAGGAGAGAGGGTGTCATTTTATTTGTCCAGACACATCTGAATGTTCTTTAGAAATAAAGTAAGAGTCATTTTCCTGGATTTTAGTTGTCTGCCTGAATAAGCAGTTTCATATACACAGTCATAAAACCTTTGATTATAGTGTGTTGCCTCCTCAGTTCCAATTTGCATTTCTAAAAATGATTTACAACCTATCTACTTATACTATATTTCTCATATTAGAGTAGTCAGCTTGGTTTTTGGTTAAGTGAAATATGCACCTCACCACCCAGGTTTAATCCTAGTCTAATCCAGTGGAACCGCTGGCTTGGTTGTATGTGCCAGAGAACGTGTGAGGTGGTATGTACACAGTGCGGGGGATTAGGTGTGTTACCAGGGTCAGCATTTCACCAGTATTTTCAGGTACGAGGAAAACCAGAGGAAACCACGTCATACACCCATATCAAACACATTTACAACAAGACCAACAATGCAGAAGTTGAAGAACCCAATTTCATTAACCCTCGCACATATTATTAATAAAAGCCTTAAAAGCAATCAGACGGCCGCGGCGCGCCTCTTCAGCAGGCAACTATAAACTGCCATCAAAAGAGCAATCCTAAAGATTAAACAGCTCTTCTCTGCAGACATAAGACCTTGATCCCATGAGTCATGTGATGCGAGTGTCTCCCAGGAAAGTGCTAATCCAAAGTTCAACACTGGGCATGAGGGCTTGTCTGGTTTTCTCAGGTCTAGGCTGCTTACCTCTCAATCCTCTTGGCTAGCCCCCATGTCACTGGCTGTAATCTGCCGGGCTCAGATAAAGCACTCTTGCCCCAGAGTCAGTCCCCAGCCTCAACACTCAGCTGATAGCTCCGCACAAGAGGAGGCCTGTCAGTTCTCTATGTAAACACACAGCTGCTCATCCAGACATCTTTAGATGTACAGGCTGTGGGACTTAAAATCATCTCAGCGGGTGCCTTGAACTTTTGACTGCTGCCTCTTTAGACGGGAACTGTGAGTGTGTGTGAGCCTGTGTGTCTTCTTGGAACAAGAGCGTGTTCACGGTCGAACGACGTCAGTGTTGTTTGCAGTTCTTGATTCAATTCGATACAACTTCATTAGGGCTGTTTATTACAAGAGGGGCATTATGAGAGAAGGGCACCGAACGCAGTCATCCGCATTTTCAATGGCGCCCTGTATCGTACTCGTGCTGGTGGTGACACGTCTCACAAGAAAGGCCAGGTCTGACTCAGGAAATCGAAGCGCCGCAGCAGTTTTAAGATTCCGGAGACATGCGCCTTGGCCACAGAAAAAAAAACCCTGCTGTCTCAATGCTTCGTATTACCACGCTTCCTTGACTCTTGATTTTGGTGCAAAAGGCAAGCAAAATGTTCTCTTTTTGTGTTACTTTTCCCCCCCCTTTCTCATCATTAATTTCATTTTTTTTCACCGCAAACCCAGTGAAGTGTGATAAGAACTATCGGAGATGACTTTCTCATGATGAAATTTGACCAATTGAACCAGTCCCTCCGCCTGCGCCCTCTGCTTGCACCTTCTGCTCATCAGCTGGCCACTGCTTTCCCTCATCGCGTGTCTGTGTCTGAGGCTGGCGGCAGTGGGTGAAATATAATGTTTGTCTGCGAGGGTTCACCTCACAAAGATATGGATCATCAAGCTCAGAGCAACAGAAAACAGCACCGTCCGGTAACAATTTAGGAGCCAGACCATGTGTGGATTGATTGGTATCCTGTCATAGAGGATTTACCGACACTCCCCACTTCGAGGGGAGCTTGTATTTCTCTTGGTTTTAGTACACTGAACTTAAACCTGACCTCTAATCTTTATATGGAGCAGAAGAGAGCAAAGAGTATGCAAGATTTAGCATTTTCACAAGCTAGGTGACAATAGGTGATGTCTGTTTATTTCTCATGTTTTAAGGAATTAAAGAGCTGGACCAAGTGATTGTCGTGCTCTTCACCACGCATATGTTCATCGGAGGGTTCTTTGGGTTCATCCTCGACAACACCATCCCAGGTTTGGAAAAGAAAGCCCCGTCTAGAATGATAAATAACTTTGACATCACGGTCAGCTAAGCTCTCCTTGACTTTCTCTCTTTGTTCAGGCACCGACAAGGAGAGAGGCATCAAGAGCTGGCAAGAAAAGGCTCAAGAGGAAGGCCAAAAAATGTGTGATCAGTCGTGCTATGACATTCCTTTCTGCAGCTATATTTTGAAACGGTTTAGATGTTTCCAATACCTGCCCTTCCTCCCATCTTACAACACTACCCATTAGGTCACATTCAATACATGCCCCGTTTACAACAACACTTAATAGAGGGAAATTGAATTAAATCAAATGCTACCTTATCCATGGCATTCCTACTGCCATATTAGCCATATAACTGCAATACCTAGTCTGTGCCCTCTGACAAACAGAGAGGCCCTTCCAACCATTTCCAACATTACCTTCTTAATTCAATTCAATTCCATTCATTTTACAGCGCTGTGCAGTTAGATGGTCATTTTTGGTTAACACTCTTGCAATGGTAAAGAAAACTAGCATAGCATAACTAAAAAAGAATTTAAGTATTGGAATCAGGTAGTAGAGGATGCAACGAGGGCCATGGAAAGATAGTTTGGAGCAACCATTTAAACACGTTGCTCTGCAGTCACATTGTTCTTCTTTTTCCAAGTTTATAACTTTTTTTCTAAAGACTGATCACTCTTTGTCTTTACAGCGTACGATACATCTTCATCCAGTACTGAAACCGTCATTGTGATTATGAGCTCGATATGACCCTGAGGGAAAATATGCAAGAATCCGCTGTGAATGAGGTTATGTTAAATACAATATAACGTTTGGCAGCCCATGCCAAGTGATTTTGGTCCCTGTATACAATGAGAGGCTATTTCAAACAAAAACAATTGAACATAATTGAGATTATGGAACAAAGCTTACTGCTGTGTCTCCTTAAAACTGGAATTCAATACAATAGCCACCCTCCACATCCTTCCTTTAATAATAAAACATTATTAGTGGCACAACAGGCAAGGAGCAGCATAACACAACTCAAAAGAGTCCCTGGAAACGCGTTCATAGCATTGGTTTTTTTATCTTTTGGGATTTGAGTTTGGATGATGTTTCTTTGGATTATCTTTGCCTCAACTTCTTTTGGAGGGAGTGAATAGTCATTACCATGTCATGAAGCTGCACAGAAGCTTAAGACGGTTGTGTAATCCAGACATTTCCAGTAAGATCATTACTACCTCGCAGTAATTTACAGAAACACATAATTAATGGAAATGTGTGAAGTCTTTAAAATAACTTTTTCCATTAATGTTTTTATTGCTTTATACATGTCAGTTTTTTCACTGTACAGAAGTACATTTTTCACAATTGTGCTATTAGATTTCAGAATATATATATGTACTTTTACTAATTTTTCTACATTAATGTTGAATCTGCACAAAATTCTGACAATAAAGGGTTGTTGATAAATATGCAAAACACTTGATGATATTCCTCAAATTTATGTTGACCTAAGGTTGAGTATGGAAGTCGTATAACATCTGTGATACCGGCTGAAAAGCACACACGAGTTGTATTGTCATAACTGCTTTGTCTCCCTTTGATTGAGTTTAAACAGTAAAAAATAAAATCAACACTCAGAATACAGCCAAACTGAGACAGAACACAAAGAAATAATTGAACGATTGAATAAAAAGAAGAAAGAAATTAATAAAAAATGCACAAAATTAACCAAGACAGACATCAAACGAGTAACCTAATCAAATAACCATGTATGAAACATTGTTTGCGGTGCAGTGTGTGTAGGTGAATTTAGACGAGTTGGCTTGTAATGCTAGTCGGACGGGAACTTGCATCTGAGAAGTTGCATCGTATTTCACATTTTTCCAGGTAAATAATCAATAAAAGGTATCCAATTTCCATAAACAGCTCATGTTTCCCTTTAAAAAAAACAAAACAATAAAGGATGATCTGTCATGGATGCCCAAAACACAAGGGACTTTTTCCATTTATTTTCATTTTAAATATTCTACCAATCACCTTGGAAGTCTGGAAGATCATATACAGAACGGTGGCACAGAACAAAGTTTTTATACGAACCGAATTGGGAAGTAAACCAAACAGGAAGTAACCTCAAGCTAATGAGGTACACTGGTGATATCAAATGTTTCTTGTAACAGCTCATAAGAACAATGAAGCCTTATCTTTTAAAAAGTCAACAAGTACATGAATCCACTTGTTCGGCCAAGAAGAGAACAGTTGAGTCTGTGTCTGAGGTCACACAACTTGCATATTTTTGATATCAGTGGTCAGCATGCCGTCGCTTACCATGGGCGGGTGTGATGGGCCTTTGTTTTTAAAATTAATAAAATAAATAAACATTGGCATAATTCAGGATGATTTCACATCAAAGGGAACACTGTTTAGAGATAATATTTCAGAAGATAGCGGGGGCAACAGTACGTCTGGCTGACTGTGTCCTTCCACTCTTTTTGATGTCCTCTGGACTTTCTGGAGACTTGTGAAGGCATGGTTTAAAGCTTTTAAATTAAAATTATCTGTTTGGTGTAGATTACGTGGAGGCAGGAGACTACTCAAATAAATCAATAATTGTGTGTGCAGGATTACAGATGTAAATTGGAGTGTGTCGCCATTCATTCTTTTGGACAAAACCTTTGAAGTTTGTGTCTGACAGATGTTTTGTCTAAATGGTCATCCGTCACCGATCTCATCCTTTAGGGGATTATGATCTATGGTATATCTGTCAGTAAAGATTAACCTCTGAGCCGATCTTCAAACAGGTTAAGACATTTTGGGTCATCAAAAGGGCTTTGTCTGCTGATTAGACCCTCATTTCACAGTTCATATGTTTAATCCCCTGTGGTATTTACTGTCTTAAGTGTTCTGTACTGTATGAAATAAGTATGCAAGAAATGCCTACATGTGCATTGTTATGTCGTCTATGTGCAACTCAAACTGACTTTAATATACCTATGTTAATCTTTTGTCTTTGAGGACTCAAATATAAATATATGATATGACTGTTAAAGTCATACACACACATACAGTACTGACTGACTGTGTGTGTGTGTGTGTGTGTGTGTGTGTGTGTGTGTGTGTGTGTGTGTGTGTGTGTGTGTGTGTGTGTGTGTGTGTGTGTGTGTGTGTGTGTGTGTGTGTGTGTGTGTGTGTGTGTGTCCTCTTGCATTCAAGTGGTCGGTATGTGCACAGTACAAATCCTCATTAGCAACACTGAATTCCATTTCATATCTCCAGGGCAAGATGCAGAGGCTGATAGTACAAGCATTTTTCTTTCCCTCTGTGCAGACTGAATTGAAAGGTTTGTGCCCTCTTGTGACCATCACAGACACATCAAGCAATGATTGTAGGATCATCAGGACCTAAGCAAAGAGCCAAAGGATGATACTAACAGTAACTCTCTCTTTCTCTCTCTCCTCATATGAGCGGTTGTGGGTGTGGCACAATTGTACTTAGCGGTGATGACAGATCTCTTAAGGAGCCGCTCAGCGCAAGCTTTCATAAGGAGTGAAGCGGCCATCTATATGTGATGGCAGTCGTGTTCTCATCAACTCATTTGGCAGGTTTCTTTCTACTTTCTTCTTGTGGCTTTGGCCTTCATGTTCTGAATTGATTTCCAATGTGGCTTTATGCTCTTTGCCGTGTTTGAGACAAGTAGAGAGGGTGATTCACAGCATCATGTCCATGAAAATCTACGCTAAGCCTCGTTAAATGGGACAAAATTAGCTGTTTTCTGAGATTAGTCAGCCAACTTTAAGCAATAATAAGACAAACATCCGAGACATTCTGTAGTTCACAGAAATACGGCCACGCACGACAGGAGCCATATGGAAATATGGCTATTTCAAACACAGAGACAACTCCTCATCTGACCAGGGGACAGTGCACAGATACAAATTTAAAATGGCTGTCTAGCCTTGCAACTCCGTTGGCACAAATCTTAGCGGATTAACCAAACCTAATCTGGGCTGAGTTGTATCGACAGATGCAGATTCATTAAGTGAAGAGGCACCTTCGGCCCCAATGTTCCCAACGTAAAGTATTAGAGAAAGTCTGCCAGAGCATTACCTGCCCTGGATTTTACCATCCATTAGAAACGTGACTCATGTTTGCTGTGTGCCACTTTTGAGGAGAAGTGTTTTGGCTTTATGGAATGAAAGGCGTAAGCGGCAAATCTGAAAAAATAAAAAAATAAATAAAAAATATAATAATCAGTAATTTTATATTACAATATATGATCTAATAAAAACCCATTCTAGTGAAACTGGGCAAAAGTTGAAATCTGTCATCCGTCAAAACGGGCTGCTTGATTTTCTTACTCAGTATGCCCATATTCGCACATTGCTCCTGGTATATCATGTGTCATAGCTGACTCTCAAAACAGGCAGTGTGAGCCCAGCAAACCATATTGAATTAGTCAATATGGCCCAATTAGCTGAGGCGGAAAACTCTTATTAGTCTTAACTGAGTCATGATGATTCTGGAAGCTTTCCAAGTGTGTCAGAGTCAAGCAGTGTCTGCAGCGTTTTCTACATTTGTGTTGTATCTAGTGTTTTTGGAAATGTCCCCATGTCCACAAACTGACACTCAGCACCATGGACAGGGCCCCGCTGAGCTTTAAATGGAGTTGATGTATGCGTCTATGCACATTTTGTTTGCCAAAAACCAGTACTATTGATAAAAAGGACCGTGATAAAACCAAAAGAAACAATAAAGTCTTTGGGGGAGGTAGTTATGAATTTACAGGATGTGAAATGCCACAATACTGTCGCCTTGGTAACATGGGCCGCATCTACAGATGGCTCAGACTTGGTAGCATCACTGTGCGTGTTTGGCCGAGACTGAATCGCTTCAAAAACCGGGGAGGAGAATATACGGACAGTATATTCATTGATCAGGCAGTCAACTCTCAGCTGGAGTAATCCAGAGCCTGAGATGGCACAGACTATCAGACAGCATTCCTTGTAACATTGTTAACTTCACATTCGCAGATACACATTCCAGGAGGTGGTGTGTGTGCGTGTGTTCAATGTTATACACCAGACCGAAAGATCTTGTGAAAAGAAGACAACTTCACCCAAGGCTATTGATAACAGTCACCATCTACTGGGCTGTAAACTTTTCCGAAAGCATGTGCATCAGACACGGTTACTGCAGTCCGATGCAGTATTCATATAGTTTCTTCATTTTTTTTAACCCAATATGTGTGTTTTTTTATTTTTTCTGTTTGGTGGCTCCATTATTTTATTTGCCACAAATTAGACTCATTGAAATCTAATCTACCTGTGCCGAGTTGTACTGTACAACATATCAAATCAGTTCTCTGGGAAATTGTATATTCCAAAGTCAGGAGAAGAATAAGATATGTGTGCAAGTTATGCATGTCAGCCCTGTTTTTGTAAAGAAAAATCTGCATCCCCCATGAAAGCAAATATCTATATACTGTATACAATGTAAGGTTACTTTCTGAGCGCAATGTAACCAATCCAGACCTGCCCCCCC
>CAESWR010000655.1:129493-144399 GCA_903171835.1 Mullus surmuletus | reverse complement strand
TCCGGCAACCAGACAGCAGAAATATAAAAAACCATGTGTCCATGTTTTTCCACATAGAGTTTAAGAGTTCACATTGATGTATGGCAAAGCTACAGATCATAGACAGTTTCCTC
Organism: Mullus surmuletus; assembly: GCA_903171835.1. Taxonomy (NCBI): domain Eukaryota; kingdom Metazoa; phylum Chordata; class Actinopteri; order Syngnathiformes; family Mullidae; genus Mullus; species Mullus surmuletus. The sequence goes on along the minus strand of CAESWR010000655.1, from coordinate 144,286 downwards.
CTTCGACCAAACCACACTGGGTCAAGTGACAATTTGAAATGGTTGCCAAACTTCAAAGCCCATTAGCATCATTTATCACCTGTGAAAACACTGCGCCCGCCACCAGAATCTTGAATTTATCACCAAGCAACATGAAACGCTCCATGGCAGCTCTAAAGGACTTGCACTTCTTTTGACAAAGTAAACAGCAGGGCCACTTCGCCACAGTGTTGCAAACAGGACGCCCACCAACACATGCTAGTACAATGGCTTGTGTCAACAGCATGCTAGCCATGAACGGGCAACATATCTGCACGTAGCTGACAAAGGCTTCAGTGCTCCATTAAAGGATTTATCAAATCCAAACTGATGTCCATCTGTTGCAACTAGACTTGAAATTAGCTTGGTTGAAGCCCCCCGAATCACTGTTGACATATCTGATTTATTCAGTGATCTGGGCTGTTCAGGGTCCTACGTGGAAGCTGGATTTGTAGGTTAGCAGGTTAATTTGGGGTTTAGCGCAGAGTTTCAGTAGGGGAGGTTTACATCTTACTGGGGTACTTCACTAGGCATTGTTTACGCCAGTTGACATGGCCTACTGACCGATGAACTCTGTTGGGAGAACACATTATTCCCCACCTTCCCATGATTCCATCAAAGGCATGACCCTGATTAATGATGAGAGCCAGCTGCCCCTCATTTTAAGTCCACATAATACCAATGATCATTAGTGTACTGTACTTTCTACTATGGAGGTTAATTAATTCAATTAATTAAATCAATTGTGTTTTTGCATTAGATGACGTGTACATTATCTGCTTTTGTTGTGAGTTTCAAATGCGACTTGGTGCTTAAAATGCACCCTCTGCTATCCTGATTGAGGAGACAGGCGAGGAGAAAAGACTGCGTGCACTCCTCTGAACTATAACCTCAACCAGGAAGATTTTACTTTACTGCATAAATCCCTGCAATGTGAAGAATGTTTCCTCGGAGAGACAATCCGGCTATCACTGAGACTCGGCTCGAATAACTTTAAGAAATAGATACATCAAACCACAAACTAGCGTTAAATTTCTGTGGTAATCTCCTTTAATTCCGCTGCATGTTTGACTTTGTGTTTCTGTGCACGTGACAAATTAAGTTTCCGTGAAACCAAGCAATTATACACGCACCATTCCTCTCAACTCTCCTGCTGTGGTTACAAACTGTCATGCAGAGACTCCACAGAGTTACTTTTAGTCTCACCTGCTTTGTTTCCACTTTGTTTCCACGCTCGGTAATGAAGTATATTAGCTCATGTTCCTTTTTTCCCCTCCAGCTGTTTCTCCAAAGTTGCCTTTCATGACTTTGCTGATGTTTCTCCACCCGCGTTTACGCAATTGCGTCCGCCATTTTGATCCCACTCAGTCTGCTGTTTATTCCCGCGCATTTATCGGCTCGCGCTCTGCTGACAGCCACCTAGTGGTCGGCAGCGTCAACAGCAGCGAGCAATTCAAGAGCAACGGGCTGTATCTCCTATCTATTGTATGAAGAAGAGGCTATACAGTAACTTTTCAGTAACTTTAGATATTTTTTTAAATAGACAAACGTACTTTATATTCATATACCCAATATATAGAATATTTACCATTCTATGTAACGAGCTGACTCGTGGATGCTCATACATTCAATAGTAGAACAAATGGTAATAATGTGAAACAAAGATATTGGGAAAAATGCTTTTCACTAATAAATTATTTCATTAATTCTAGTTTGCCCAAGTGACTGTGATTGAATTCTACTTAATGGAGAAGGATATGCACAAGACCACTGGACTCAGACAAAGCCATGGAATGACGTTCCTGCTGCCCTAGGACTCCCCGGGGAAAAATAATTTATTGAAAAATGTGATCTATATCTGACGTCTTGCCGACAAATCGCCATGTGACTCTGTGAGATCAGGCAGGTAAAACATTAAACTATTAACAAAGGCATTAGAGGCATTTCAGCTCACTGGAGCCGGGAGTGATTACATCTGATGTGATTACACCTATTAGCACAATAATATAATCATCATGATTTATTAATTATCAAATTGCCTTTGATGCGGCGTGAGAGGGTGAGGATGTTTTATGACAGAAAGGTAGGTGGGCACGCAAAATTGGACGTGAACTTTAGCCTTACGTAGTGTGAGCATGAGTGTCTGTTTGTGTGTTTGTATCTTTCTGGAAACTTCAAAGCATGGCAGATAATGTGGCTCAGGCATCTTGACTTATCTGACTTCTATCTCCTGTGATTTGCTCGGCTTAGTGAAAGGACGAGTGTTTGTCGTTCTGCATATTATGACTGATGTTGTGAATATGAAGACTTCCTTGACCTTCATCACTGTTGTTGCTGTCTTTGCCACTCCTTTGACAGCCTGTCTCAGCGGCGTCTCTTTCCGGCTTCTTGCAGCGATGCATCAAGTCCCCATTTTGTCTGATATCAGATGTTTCTTATCTCGCTGTCGGTGTTTGCAAACTGTGGGCATCCAGTTACAACAAGCCGCTGCTGCATGTTGGCAGTGATGGTTGAAACATTCAAGGTGGGAAAGAAAAACATACACAAACATTTGTGCCCATTTTTGTGTGTATTTCTTACTCTCGTTTGGGCAAATTGTTCTGTCATGTGACCTGTCAGCGGTTTGAATTTAATGCCAAATCCTTTGAATAAAAGGTTTGCGGCTGTGTCGACATTGGATTAAATTAATAGACTTATGTCACTCTGTGGATCAGCGCAGTGATTCACTCCTCTGACTCTCATGGTTTGTGGTTTATTAGCTCCAGTGTTTCGTCTCCAGATTTTCATCGGCTCTCTGTGAGCCGGGACACAGAAGCAGAGTGAAGTTCACTGCAGCGGCGTGAATTAAGATATTATTTAGCCACCTGCTGTTATTTGTATAGATTTTTTAAGAATCATTTTTGAATTTATAATTAATTTGTGTTATTTGTATCATTTATTAAGTATTTTCTTGCTTTATTTTATTAATTTTTTTTCATTTGTTTTATTTGTAAATTACATATTTATTCATTAGTTATATTTTGTAGAAGATAAAATGCAATATTTCAAGTAAACAACATTAACATGTTCTTGTAGGTTGACTTTATGTGGTGTTATTGAATTCCAATTATTAAATAATGCATGCACGATAAGAGCGTAACATTTACAAACATTAATAATAACATATGTGGCTACAGCGTCTGCCGGTCACATAATACGTTCATGGTCAAACGGAGACCAAAGTGTGGCCCAAAGCTGCAGCCATCACTCTTCAAGTGAGCAGCCAAAAGTTGACAGAGGCAAGAGAGTTGACAGAGGCGGCGGGCTGATCAGCGGGCTGATAGGTGGGCCGGGGGGCAACGACTGCGAAGGCGCTGTCACCTCAGATCTTAAAAGCAGAGAGAGCAGGAAGAGCGTGTCAGGCGATCTGAGGAGCTTGGAAGTAGTGTATGGGTTTAAGAGCTCAGAAGGTGAGGGCGGGGGGGGGGAGCGATCCATTCAGGACTTTAAAAACAAACATGAGACCTTTCGAGTCAATCCTTTAACATACAGGAAGTCGGCGATGAGAGGCCCAAACTGCTCAAATGCAGCCCCGCTTTATGTAACCACTGTACCAGGAAGGTTGAAAAAGCAACTTTTTCTTGGAACTGATTTCATTGGGGGAAAGAGATCCTGCATGACAAGCTTCTCTCGCTCCCTTTTTTCTTTCTTTTGACCCTTTTAGACACATCTGTTATCCAAGTTAAGTGTGATAGTGTCTATTTGGAGGTGCATGTGCGATACTTTCTCTCCCAGCTCGAGGTGAAGCAGTCGTCTGGCAGCGTGAGCTTTAAAGTCCAAACATGGGTCAATAAAACAATGCAGTATTTTACATAAATCTTTATCGGGCTGCTTGACAAACCATGTGGGTGTTTGGGGGGGTGGGGGGGGTGCAAAGTGCTCCTTGTCAGTCATTACTCCCCGCCTCGATGCTCTGTCTGATCAGCACCTTGCAGGGATCAGGCACTGGGAAAGGCGGCTCGGAACAGATGATCCCTGGCTGGACGGACGCCAACACTGGGGCAATGAGTTCGCTTCTTGTAGAAAATAGAAAGTGATCTAATCCCGCTGCACGCCGTGCCACTGGTTTGCTTTCAGACTGAACCATTGGGTGTAAGCGAGCAGAGGCGCACACACACTGAGTGTCACCAGTGTCACCATCACAGAGGCCAGAGGGATCACTCAGAAACTGGACTTACGCCCAGACCACTCCAGCTATCAATGAATATAATATAATACAACATAATATTATATTAAATTATATTATATTACATTATATTATATTAAATTTAATTATATATATTATATTATATTATATTATATTATATTATATATGTTTATAACAACATTACACAATATGAAAATATATATCCATAATAATTAACCTTATACATCCGCTGGTTCATGACCATTGGCATATTGAATAATTTATTATATCACATTATATCAGATTATTTTATATTATATTTATATTATATCATATTACATTATATTATATCATATTATTATTTATTTTATATTACATTATATATATATGGTTTGCCTGATGCCAACTATTAGTAGCCGAAACAAAAAATATAGATCATATATATATATATATATCCACTCAATTCAATTACGCTGTAATGTGTATCAAAAACTGAAAATCTGTCTGACATCAGTCAGTAGCCGTTGGTGCCTGCAGGCTTTCACTGGTGAGTTTTCCATAATTCAATTTCAGTCAGAGGAAGTCCACCCGCTGTTTTGAAGAAGTATCACTGGAAACTGAAGGTGTCTCCTGTCAATCACTGCAAAGCACAGACGAGTGTTATTGACATTTTGCAATGAGAGAATTGAACAAAAACAAAACAACATTTCCATTTCCATCCAGGTACTGTATAAAAAAAACATCAGTTTGCAGCAGCAGCAGTGAGTCGGTGAGAGAGGAGGTTTTCACCATCTGTGCAGAAGGAACCGTTGTCTCTGAAGTGGCGTCTGACACGGTTCAGTGCCGGGGATTATTCAGCTTGGGAATCTCATTCCGACACAAGGTCGCTCTGCACTCTCCGACGCGACGTGCCATCAAAGCACAACCGACGCTGCTTCGATTTAAACCAAGGACGATGGCATGATTGTGATCCTAAAAAAACAACGACAAAAAAAACAATCAGCCTTTTTGACGACTTCTCATGGCTCAAATATGCAAAGATATTGTATCTGCTTTCACAGGAAGCCAAATCAGTCAAGCAATCATTCAACCAGTGCGCTTTTGGTCACATTCCCAGAAATTTGATCGGGCATACGATAACACAGCGGCATCACAACATGCCTTGACAACGAAACATAAAAGGAGAGGGGACGGGTGGCACGCACGCAGCCTCACACGCAGCCTCACACGCAGCCTCGCTGCTTCGCTCACTCATCAGCGATCAATGATTATGTCAGCGGAGCACGAAGTCTCCTGGAAGGATGAACTGGATGCTGGCTTTCACCATTTGTTGAGCCTGTCGTAGTGTGAAAAGCCACCCAAAGTGCTTCCAGACTGGGTTTGCTGTGCGAGCTTCGGAAGGCCGGCGTGGACGTGAAAACAGAGAGTGCCGCCTCACACTCGTCCTTGGCTCGGGGGCGAAGCTGCGCCGGCTGCATTCTGCTTCCATCAAGCGCCGCGCCGTGAACATGCAGAGAGTCTGAATCATCGCGGGCCGAACTGTGCGAGACGCCTCTTTTTATCCCCTCGTCTCGTCAGCAGCCACAAATCTACAGTTTTGATCCACTTCATAAACACTGGCTACGTTTACACGCCGTCAAATAAGCCTTTTCTCACCGGAATATTATCAATAAGTCGGGCTGAGAATGGCGTTGTTATGATTGGATCAATGCCCTGTCAATCAGTCCCGCCCTCTCTGCATACCTGACGTGTTTATTGGAGAAACACGCCCTCTGACTAAGATCTGTCTTTTCACTTTATTAAGATCAGATTGTGTGGGTAAAATAAGGTGACCGGACTAGGACTTGACTTGCCCAAGAAAAAAATGACTTGAGACTTACGTAAATCTTGACGGTTAAAACTTGAGACTTTCACATGTGTGACTTGGTCCCACGTCTGCCAATAACCCATTTGAATATTCCAGTTTTTTAAAACCCAAATCTTCCCCCTGGTTCCTGTTCCTCTAAGGTGAATACGTGATGATGTCTCCTCCTATCAGGATCTCCACATCAAAGGGAACATGAATTAGTGTTGTGATCATGTTCTATCAGCAAGGAATCTTGGTCTTTGGAGTCCAGGAACTACTTGTAAACATGGCCAAAGGCGAGAGCGACACCACGCCACACTTTTGGAGTGAGGAGGAAACCAATCACTTCATCAGTGTGATGAAAGACACAAACATCCTGGCATTTGGAGACGCTAGAAAGTAGCAGGATAGACAGATCCACAAAAAGGGGAGCGGGAAGTTACGCCGAGCAGGGTTTGAAAGAGCTGTCGTAGATGCCTGTGAGAAAACCAACGTGCGTGTTTTCCCTCAAACTCCTCTCTCTCAATACTGTCAATACTGTGATTACAAATTGGGTTTATTTCCATATTCGATTTTTATTCTTAAATTTGTATTCATTTTTTTTATACTGTTGAGATTTTTATTTTTACTTGTTTTTGCTTTACTATAGTTTCCTTTACTTGATGTTAATTGGAGCGCGAGCATTTTCTGCAAAGAATAAACAAAGTATTCTGATTCTGATCCCACAAATGCAGGTTTCCAGTCGTTTTGTTTTGGATCCAGAGTAAGAGGTGAGTAAACGAAAGAAAGAGCAATAAGTGCAAGATGTGCGATCATCCCGGAACCCGGAAGTCTGTCTGTTATTGGGATGTTTCTGGCTCTCAATAACCCAAACTATGTGGATTTCCTCCAGCACTTACTGGGAAAACGACAACCAGCGAACACAAAGTGACTGCAGAATAATCAGACCATTGCTGTCGTCTCCAAGGTGGTTTGGATGTGGAGTCTGGGTGACAATGCGGGACGACCCCTTTCTGGCTCGATTCCGTCTGGGTTTGTCGCCGCGGCCCGTCGCTCTTTTCCCATCGCTCATCTGCTTCGGTGGGAGTTTAAGGGACTTTAGATCAATGACGGCTTGCGAGCTGCAGGAGCGGCGGGATGAAGCGGCGATCCAGCCTCCGTTTGCCCTGATGATTTTCTGAAGGAGCCGCGAGCCGCGGCGGATTCTTCTAAGCGTGCAAAGGGCTTTGCGGGCTGCGAGCGTGATTGATGCGCTTTCTGCTTGTGTTTGTCGTTTTATTGCCGTGTGTGTGCAGGCCGAGCACTCGCTGTGACATGTGAAAACCGCTTTGTGAAAAGGGGCTTTTGTCATCGTCCAGTCAAACACCTGACTCTCATTTCCTGGAGTTTTGCTTCCATCTGCCACACACACACACACACACACACACACATACACACAAACAGACTCCTTTTCTGCTTATATTTTCGATTAGATTTATGCAGAAAAGGGGCTTTGCAAACTTTTGCACCTCCCTAACCGCCGAAGCTCTTCCTGTTTCGCCAGACGCTGCAAGACTTAAGGCCCGGACGGTCGAGAAGTGTTTGAGAAGTTCAAAATGAGTAATGCTTTTAATTTGACAGTGACATTCAGCTGTTATTGTGCTCGCGGCCATTAAATAGCGTTTTATCCATTTTCATACTGGTTTCAGGCGGCTGTCCGGATGGCACACATCAGTTATAGCAATTAATGCGGGGGGGAAAAAAGCTCTTTCCCATTTTTTTTCTATTATTGTTGTTTCAGAGTGATTTAGCTTCTCAGCAGCGCAGCGATCTGAGTAATCAGCGAGCAGATTCAGGGAAAGCAGTTGCAGACAGATGAAAAACAGATGTGCCGCAGCCGACTTTAATTAATTAAGTGAGTTGCTTTGTGAGCACAAAGTGAATTAAAATCAAGTGAATCAAATAAGAAGAAATTTGAAATGTAATCAGTGAAAGACAACTCTGAATTATGTTGTAAAACACTCACGCTAAACAATATGACCGGAGTAAAATGGAGTGAAATGGACAAATGGCGCCTAAAACCTGTAAGACGGGGCTGAATTTAACCTCACGGACTCTGCGTTTAAACGGATCTTCACCGCAGGGTTCATGACCTCAGGCGCTCTCGGCCGGCAGACGACACATACCCCAACTCGCAGGCAAACAAAGCCCACTGCGGCTTAAATGGTAATCTGAAAAACATCCCAGTGCTGAACTGGCCGGGGGAGGTCAAACTCAGAGCGAAGGTTGCGGCGGGAAAAGCCTTGTGATATGCTGCGAGAAACTGCTTTTTTAAATTTGTATTCTGGAATAAAATGGCACGAAGTGACGGAGGATCCCGATTCTCTGAGGAGGGGGGGGTCGTGTGCAAAGCATCTGTGGGTCAGATCGCCGTAGCAACAGGCTGCCCTCTGACCTCAGGCTTCCAGTGACGTGGAAACTATAGAGTTGAAAGGTTTTAGCACTGATTTTGCACCAGCAGCACAAGTCTATTCTTTTGACTGTTTAAACTCTATGACACTTTTTTTTCCTAATTTACTTAAAACTTGTTGTATTTTTGTTTGTGTTTTAACTGTTTTAACTGTTTTAACTGCGTTTTAAGAGTTTTGACGGTTTAACTGTGTAATGGTTTTGTGTTTGATGCTGATGATCTTAGACAGGAGTTAAAGTTAAATAAAGGGTTAAATGATAATGAGTGAAAAACACTTGTATAAAAAAAATATTTTTCGCATCACATTTCCGTTTTAGCAACTTGATATTTAAAAACACATCTTTTGGCTCCGTATATAAAATCAATAAGAATGAATGGATGGAAATTCCTTCACACGATGAGGTGTGAGGGAATTTGTATTTTTGGGTGGACTATCCCTTTAAGGTCAGCTGATCTTTGAGGGATCTTTGTAGAGATCACATTTTGCATGCGGGCTGCAGCTGTGCTTTAGTTGTTAATATTTTGTCAAGATGTGTTTTTCCGGCTGCTCCACATAGCAACCGGGCCGACAGCAGAGACGTGTCAGGCGTCCGGTCTGACCTTTGAACCAGGAATAAAAAGGAACAGCACAAGACCAGCAGATGTATCATCACGCTTCTGTTTCTCACCAAAAAAAAAAAAAAAAAAAAAAAGGCCCCGTCCACGTTGGACCACCGCAGAGTCGTGTCAAAACATCTGCTCCGGGTCTTTGCCGTCAACATGTGACGCACGCCGCCGCCGCCACCGCCACCCAGTCACACACCCCGCCGTGCACGCGCCCATCAGTTAAACAGTAATGGCTCCCAATTACACCAGTAAATCATAAACCAGGCAAAGCGGGTTCCATGCTTGTTTAATGGGGGTTAAAGATGCCGACCGTGACCCAAAAAAAGAAGCTCCTCCTTTTTTCCACCCCGACGCACCGCGGAAAATAATCCCTGATAAGCCTCCGCGTTTTTTTTTTCTTACAGCTGGGAGACACACAAATCAAAAAAGTCTGCGTCTCGGGCCCGGCTGAGAGCGGAGCTGTGTGCTGTACATGCAAACGGCGCCACATGAACGGCACAGACGCTAATAGCATTAGAAAAATAACTGCGATATGGAGAAACAAAATTCAATTACTGTATTAGGTAAATATAGAAAATCTGTGCAGATATGTGCGGTATAATTCAATACGGTGCGATGGAGAGTTAAAGGGAATGAAATGCGGGCGGAGGGAGCCGAGGCGAGGAGGACACCGAGTGGAAAACACGTACACACACGTACAAACACACACGCACACGCACACACACACTGCAGAGGCAAAGCTCAAGGACTCGCTTTGCACAGAGGCAGAGAAACCCTGATAAACACAATCACAGTCAGCCAAAGGATGTGAATGTCGCTTTCTATCTATCTATCTATCTATCTATCCGTCCATCCGTCTATCTATCTATCTATCTATCTATCTATCTATCCGTCCATCCGTCCATCTATCTATCCATCCATCTATCTATCTATCTATCTGTCTGTCTGTCTATCTATCTATCTATCTATCCGTCCATCCATTTATGAGTAGAGGGAGTAAATTGACTTTTCAACTTTTCCACGTCACATTAACACCTGCCTCCTCCCCAGATAGGATTATCCATCCCCTGATGTAATGCGTGTAATGGGCTATTTGAGTGTGTGAGTGTGTGTGTGTGTGTGTGTGTGTGTGTGTGTGTGTGTTGAAGGGGAGTGGGTGGACCCAGAGAGCATCCTCACAACACCGAGGTCACGTCCTGTCTCTCATCCTTGCTCGACTCGGTGCTGTTGAAAGATTTAAATGATGGCTTTCACATGAAGGATGAATCATGTGTGGTCTCTTTCTGAGGACCACACAAGTTTGGGTGTCAGGTCATAATTTGAAATTGATCTAAAAAAAAAAATTAGTAAATTCTTGTCCTGCATTAGCAAAGACAGCCAATCAAAGGGGCTTTTCAGATTCAGACATTTTTTTAGTCAGCTTTCACTCAAAGCCCCCCCCCTTCACCCTCTGGGGGCCAATTATAGCTTTTTGCACTGATACTAAGATGGAATTTCAGGATCCGCCGCCGCCCTCAAGGTTTATTTTTGTGCTGCTAATCCGGCTGCTTGTCTCGCGGCGGCCGCAGGGGCATCTCCGCTTCCTGTTGACGCGAGAAAGTAGGTTATAATGTCACATAATCTCAGATATTTCATCGTGTGCGTGTCCTCCATCCATTCATCCATCCATCCGTCTCCTAAATGATAGCCTTGCCTTGTGGGTGAGAATGGCCAAAGTGAAGGAGGCGTCCCGGCGTGGAGGAGACTACAGGTGGCTGCAATCCTAATTTACCTCTGAAAACAATCGCCGCCTCCAAGCCCTCGCACGATGGATTAGGAAAAGGCGTTTGCGACAGGAACGCGCGAAATATCGGCGACACAAACGTCCTTACATCATTAACTCATGACTGAAGATTGCAATAATAATTGGATCAGTTTGCAGGTTTAAGTCCTGCTTAGCGATGTCATGTCACCCACCGGAGTCTCAGCGCCACCTGGTCGGCCTGCTTCCCAGACGGCCAGGAGCATCGGGAGCTTTTGTCTAAACTTTTAAAATGCTCAATTTATGAATGAACTCCAGTGTGAAGAAAAACTGAGTTGGGTTTTTTGTTGGGTTTTTTTCTGCCCCGGAGGTCACATGCAGGTTAACAGCGTGGATCATGTTGCCAGCTGCTGTCGCAGATGACTTAAAACCTAATTGTCTAGATTCTTTTTGATACAAGCCTCCAGCAGCAGACGTCGAAGCAATTATGTGGTTGCATGTATGTACATATCTGTGTGTGTGTGTGTGTGTGTGTGTTGTCTGCTATAAACTCCTCGTGTCCACGTGTCAGTGCAACTCGCGCCAGAAGCCAAACCCCAAACTGCTCCCGGTGGGCTGGCGGTGCCCTGCGAGCGTGAGCTATAAATCCCTTTTCTTTTTGTACCTTTATTAGACAGTTGTAAGAAAAACGTTTTTTCAGGGGCGGAAAATATGTCGTATACAGCAGAAGGTCAAGGAAGTGATGGTTCACCGATGCGGCCTTAACCTCAGGGTCCCAAGGGTGCGACTTTGCGCGTGGCGCCTCACAGTAGTAAAGGAAGCCAAGGAGGTCACTCTATGAACTCCTCACTGACCTGCTCCTCACTATGTCTGACCTACATTGACATATTCTTTTTTTTGTTTGTTTTTGAAGTGCAACAAGTTAAAACGTACGGAGACAACATACATAACAGACAGTGGACCAAATTAATTCATTGTGTTGTGTAGGGGTGCAGGTAGTAAAATTGCATTTGTCCATTAGTATGGTATATTATTCAATTGGTAATATTGGTAGTACAATAGGTTCGTAGTATAGTATATGGTGTACAGTGATGATGATAACAATAATAACAATGATAATAACAACAATGACGTTATGACAATACAATCAGTCGCAACAATCCCATTGGTAATAGTATTGACAATAATAATGAGAAGATTATTCATTCATTCCTTCATATATTCGACTTCCTCTTATCGTCTACTTCCAGAAATATGGTTCCTTTCATTTTGAGGGGAAATCTGGAAACAATAAAATCACTCGTAGTTTCCCTCCTCTTTCCCACCTTTTCTCTGGAAACTATGGGTGTGTATTGGCAAGATTCTGGCGATACGTATCATATCCCGATACATGGGTTGTGATACCATATATTGCGATACTATAAGCAAGGGGATATAATGCGGCTTGCCCCCTAAAGAGCACACAATGTTAAATGCATTGACAAAAAAATGTTTTTTTTCATAATGCATAAACCTATGCACAAACAATTGAAATTCCTATAACATCTACCTCAATAAGTACAAATTGCATACAGTAAAATGTCTAGTGAGAGGAGAGGAGTGGAAGGAGGGGGAAGGAGTCTGCTGCCAACTAGCGGTTGGAGGCATAAATAAAACACCACATAAAAACCACTGTCACCAAGCAAACAGCTAATGAAATACAATAAAATACAGTATATCTAAAGTTCTTGAATAAAATCGATACTGTACCTCGTTGTGAAATATCGCGATAAATGGGTGTATGGATATTTTCTTACACCCCCTACTAGAGGTGGCGCCATCCAATAAGACGTCTCAGCAACAAAGAGCCTTGAATCCGGTCGGACGGACAAGACGGATTTGGAAGTCGTTTTACTGAGAACGTTATAATGAAGATGGACCCCTGGGACGGCCTCAGCCAGGGACCACCGGGGGACTGGTGGCACCACTTTAAAACCTTTGGATTAGAAACCACTGTATAGTTGCCGGCAGGGAGGAGCCGAGGGTTCAACTGCAGGTCCCTGGAAAAGGTGACGGTGTCTACACTTCCACATAAACACAGAGAAGCTCAACCAAGGCACTTAAACTTAACAAACAAGTAAAGAATTTCACTTGAAATACATTCTTCCTCCAATGAGTTTACATCTGATCTTCATTATTTTATTAAGGAAATAAAGCAAAGAATCCATTGTTAACGGAGACTTTTATTGTTCTTGCTCTAGTTTTACTACAGATAAAATAAAAGGAAATACGTGTTTTAAAAGAGAGTCTGACATCCTCTGGAGATGCAAGAAACACACAAGTCTCATTTTAAAGCCAATGTCGGTGTATTATCATTCATTGTAAAGGCTTATTTCCCCATTTTGTCAGCCATTCATTTCCACTAAACTCCATTATTACATCAGATCTCTGCTGTGGTGACATCAGCCTGGAAGAGTTGGGCCTTTTGGGGGCTTCAGCACAAGACTGCTGGCTTCAGTCGTGTGAATAAAGTTTCACTCTCCAGTTTTGGGAACAATATAGATACATATAGTTGTCTTAAAGACACAGAGAGGAGCTGAGAAGATGTTTGTGGAGTTACGAGTCTTCCTGTTTGGTGTCTGATGGCGGAGCCGCCCGGAGTTTGTCGGCCCCTCAGGCCACAATCCTCAGCTGTGACCCTGCACTCGATGCTGGCATCCCTCAAGTCTCCATCTTGGGGGCTCCATTCTTTTCTGATTGTAAATGCTTTCCTTGGGGGTCCATTTGTAAAACGCACATTTCTTTATGTGTCTTTGCTGACGCTCTACAGTCTTGGACAAACTAGTGGTCATGATCTTCTCAACAGACGCTCTTCTCTTCCCACAGTCTTCCCGAAGATCAGTGTGGTCAGCTGTGAAGTACGAGCTTCTGTGGTTGAGACTCGGGAGCAAAATAAAGGCCTGCCCTCCTGTAATTGTAAGGCAAGCGGTCAGGTCACACCTGTTTTGTGTCTCATCAAAGTTAATTTATCACCAGGACGGCACACGCGCGCTCGTCAGAGATCTCACCATACATCAAAGCAGATGCTCGTAGACGTGCAGAGATCCCATCGTGTAAGAACCGGCCACATTCTCCAACACAATTAGGAAAATCTCCTCCCAGCAGCATTCCCCGAAAAAAAAAAAAAAAGTACATGAGGCTGTAATCATATCGTTTCAGTACATTGTTAATACAAATCTTTACATACAATTGGACTTTGTGTGGATACAGTTGGTTGTGTCAACATCATAAGCCTGCAGTCATTGAATCATGGGGTCAATATATTATGAGCTTTTCCCAACGCACTGTGATCCCATGGTGCTTTGAGGGTATTAAGGCTCGCCATTGGTCCCAATGTAAACAAGACTATGTGACGTGGCGGTCTGACCCTTCGGCGCCGACCTCGTCTTACTTCGCCCATCGTCTCAGCAAGGATTTTTCCGATGAATTTGTGAACTAAAATGTCTGGTCATTTTGTTAATCATGGTTCCACGCCGAGTAAAACACAACGCGAAGGACATGGATTTGTTTCTTTGAATGTAAACTCTCTTTGAAGCAGTCAATACCTGCTGGCGGTAAATAAAGCTTTACTGTGGAATCGAGAGGCCAGATTCTTCAGACTTACTCACACTCTAAATACAGGAAATCCGGTTTCTTGGGGAATCTGGATTACCTTAATAGATGGAAATCCACAGAGGTGTTCTGTAGTATATCACCGAAAGATTTGCCAAATAAGCACATTATGTAATTATGCCTCTCAGACAGCTGAGTGAGGCGGAGGGGCTTTGTTTCGAAATTCTGGTGGTGGTCATTCAGAGTAGCGACGCCTCCGATTGTTAATCCTATTATTTCCACTGCGGCCGGGCCAAGGCGTTGTGCAAACTCTGCACTCTAAATACGCTCAAAAGCCGAGCAGAAAATGTGCAAATCCGCCGCACTCGCACACCTCA
>CAESWR010000655.1:108306-124588 GCA_903171835.1 Mullus surmuletus | reverse complement strand
TATGCGGCGCTCTACCTTGTGATGATCAACACACCAAAGGTTGTGCAGGGTTGAAGCAGTCGGGTCACATTGATTTCCAGCCCCAACGTTATTGGGGGGACAAAAAAAACCCTGATTTGGTTTGGTTTCATGTCATTGGCTTTTGCAACCCATTTGCATGTGGCCAAAATCTGAATGGGGACGCAGCCTGGAGGACTTTGTGTAAACAGAATTTGAGCTCCAGCCTGCAAGTGACTCCATTGTGGCGCTCCAGTGTGACGATACACTCAACAAATCTGGCAAACAGAAAAGCTCTGTTGGGAATGAATGGATGTGAGTAGCCTTTTCTGGGTCACTTATATTGGCTTGTGTTTTGTTTTAAATGCGGTAACAAGGAGCCAGAGGTAGCCAGATGTAAAGAGTTGCCACTGGGCAGAATGCAAATATGACCTCATTCTGCCATTTGATCAGTTCAATGGTTTCACACTCCATCTCCTCTCATGATGTTGCTGTGTGGCTGAATGTGAAAGCAAGTGTTCCCTCCCAGTCGGCGTTGTTCGAGGTACGCAAAGGAAGCAATACTTGATGGCGAGCTGCCACCGCCAATGATGAACATTTCAGTAGCCTAATCGCTAAAGCTGGCCCGTGGTTTGACCAGTAGCACTCCAAAAAGCAACTTCTAAAGCTTCTGGCTAACATGCAGATGACTGCTGTTGTTTGTTTTTCAGAGTTTGAGGGCTCTTAAACATGACATGTTGTTGGCATTCTATCTGATGACCTGATGCCTTCAGGTGTTGTACGTTCAACACAACATAAACGGGCTTGGCAAGCACTTTTCTGCAAACAGCAACTAGCCAAGTTACTGTTTCCTTGCACAGCTAGTTGTGTGTAGTGTTCTTTCCCGGACACAGTGAGGGGCCCCTCTTCAGGCTTCACATATACTGAAAGTCATTCAATTTCATGCTCAGTCTAACATTAACCGTGCCTTTAAGGATGTATGTATTACAGTCAGTGTGTTTTGCGGAAAATTTGCCAACTGCATATACTTAAAAATCTCAAGTGTGTTTCTATTTGAACATCCCAGGAATGCTTGGAAATCAGGCTTTCTAAAAGTCACCCATCTGCAAGGTTTCAGAATATGAGAGGACCCGTTCGATCAAGATTTATTACACTAAGGGTGCTTTACACGAGTGTAAATCTATGGTGCTTGGCAAGTCCTCATCTTGATGACCCCTGAATCTGAAAGGGCTGCAGCAGCATTCCGGGGGGGGGGGGGGGGGGGGNGGGGGGCAGGATTTAGGATATAATTTATGCCCTGATGTGAACTTGTTTTACCTGAACCTGTCTTTCCGGAGTCCACTACTTAGACCTGTCTCCTGAGGGTAGAGTCTGACCTGCCCCCCCCCAGTAATTAGGCTGCAGCCAGAGACTGGGCCCAGCCTCAGCCTCAAGCACCGCTGACCCCGGGACCCCCGGGGATGGATTTGACCAGTTATCTTTGCACTCAAAAGAGAACATGTGATCCAGTTCTGAGGGTAGTCTGCAGGCCATTCACTGTCCTCATTGGTTCAGAGGGTACAATCGTGCTTCCAAATGCAGCTCAGCTTAGTTGATGGGACTGAGTTGGTCCCCAGTTTGTTGACGTCCACCACGAGGGCCACAACGAGGATCTCCTTGCACTGATCAGTGCTCCTGGCATCTGTGCGACCCGGACGGATATCTTCCAGTCCTCATCCACCTGGTCCTCAGCTGAGAAAGCCTTCCAGCCGATCGTTAACCCACTCTTATCTCCCATCCAGAAGCCATCCACCCTTTCACTAATAGCAGTTCAATCTCTATCCCCCACAATTGCCATTATTGTGATTGGCTGCCCCTCCCTTTCACCCATTCCTTGATTGGTTTTATCGTTCTTTGCTCTCTTCCTTGTACATGCATTTAGTTTATGTAACCAATGGCCTCAGTGCCTCTAAGGTTGCATTCCAGGTTAGTCCACCACCCCCTTCCCGATTCCGCATACTTACCACTTTCTGAGGAATTTGACGCTGATATTCCTCTTTCACGTTAAGTTTTAGGCTTGTGACAACAAGTGTTGGTCTTTGATGTGGTTTCTTAGGTGTGAACACGTTTGGTTCCTCATCAATCTTGTTCAAATTACATCCATTAATTTCTGAATAGGATCTGTGCCGACCTCGAGTCCTCACGTGATTTGAGTCTGAACCTGTTGATGACTCACCACACTGCATTTACAATCAATCCAGACCCAAAAAGCTTGATTGACCAAGACCATTTAGCCAGACAAAGATTAAAGGGCAACAGATAGCTGAAATATCACCCCATATTTCTGATCTGGGATGATAAGTCTTTTCATTGTGTATAAGTTGGGCATGAACTGTACATTGAATGGCAGAAGCTTCTTAAAATGCATTTATCGAAAGGCCAGCCCATATTGAAGCATTTACTTATGAATGATCTGAGTTGTCCGTTGCGGTCAGTGTGTACCGTTGTCTCACGGAGAGAGCCAAGAATCCACATTGTAAACCTGCTAACAACTTGAGCAGGTGCAGTCAGGGTTCGTAGAAATCCTCTCCCCTGTCATATTCTCAAGCGTTCGAAGTGGAATGCGCAATATTTTGTGGTTTTCGTGTTGGCCAAGAAATACAAGCTCAAACCTTCCACCAACACTGAACCCACAGTCTCTCAAAATAATCAACCTCTCTCATTCGTTTACCTTTGTCTCATCCAGCATGTGGATATTTTCAAAACATCAAACTATATCCTTGAGTGATTTAAAATTCAGTTAAAGGCTCCATTGCTCTGCTGTTGGTTGGGAAAGTTCTTGCACACTGTAAGCCTTGTGAAACCATTTAACTATCAATTGGATAAACTCACCACAGTCAAGCAAATTCACTCAAGTCTGTTTTTGTTGGTCGCTGAAAAGTTGACATTTTGGGGATGCCATTTTCCCAGAGCAGCCGCAGTGCTTTTTTTTAAGGTGTTTTCTCTGAGCTGTGGGTTTGACTCCCGCACGTTTGTGCTGAGGGAAATGTGCATGATTTAGGAAACTCAGGTTGAAGTCAAGGCTACATTCAGTTGGATGAAAGCTAAATTGGTGACCTTTTTGTCATGAGATTTTTGTGTTTTGTGACCCTCAGTGATTTTTAGCTGCCAGTGAAGACACAAAAACCGAAACGCCGGCCAAAGATCACACCATTTGCAATCACACCATCAAGCAATCTCTTCGTGCTGTATGCAGGCTTTTTATCTGCATCTCGTGTGACTCAGTTCAATGTGAGTGTGATGCGCTCAGCTTGCATAACACGGCCCTCCTGCATGCTGGACATTTGTATATAATTGCAGAAATTATTGTTAGTGACTGTGACTCCCCATATTTAGCAGTGTTGGCGTGTCGGTCCGGAGCAGTCACTGCCCGAAGCCACATGAATGGATTTGATCGCAACTTTATTCTTTTTTTCCCCGTCGCCATGCCATGAAGGCACTTTCTAGGAAATGTTGATTTCCACATGATCAGATTCCTCCTCAAGCTAGTATAAGAAGAAACAGTGTGTGTCAGACAGTAAAACTGTGGTAGTCATCCTCATATTAAAGAAATACAGCTACATTTGAGTAGATTTTGCTTAACAGACTTTTTATTTCCCACAAAATGGACATAAGGAATATTTTTGTAATCGAGAGCCTTTAGAATGGGACCAGATTTTAACAAAGCCAGAATAGTTCTTAACTGTTAATGCATCTACAGTTTTGCAATTTGGATTTGGATAAACCTTGAAATTAGTACAAATTTGAGCAATGATGACGGTTTCCAAGTGAGTAGCAACTCATTTTGGAACATAAATTCAGTGTACTAACAGCAGATTCCATTCAGCTTAATCTAATTCTATCACCTTGAGTGTTTGTATCCATTTTCTGTCTGCGCTGCTGCTGTGTGTGGGTACTCAGTGACTCATTCGGGTGACATGCTGGACGGATTGAATTCATTTACCCAAAGCAAGCGTCTCTCCCACCACCATTATGATACGCACCGCCCCCCCCACTCTAATGTGAGGATGGGTAATTATGTCGCCTGGGTTCCATTAATGCTTTGCATCCCGGTGCTGCAAACAAGCATATGTAGCTTGTGCTCCTTTGACACGTTGTCTGTGCAATAGAATGTAGTTTTGTGACTCCAACTGATACAAGTGCAGTTGCTAAGGAAACACGCCACCTTAGCTGATGGAAGCATTGCCTCGTCCGTGAGAACGTTCTGTCTAGACGGCCTCTGCAACCTCTGCATTATTACCACTTTGGGAACTGCTATCTGCTTCCAAAAACGGGGACAACAATTACATATTGCAGAGATTCTCATGCTGACCTCTAATCCACATTGATAGGATTAGACGAATGCCACTTAAGTTAGTATTGGCACAAGAGCAAAAGGCCTGTCCAGGAAATCACCTGCTGCTCGGCCCTGCAAATTCAAAGAATCCAGGATGAAAATGCAGGTAGATAATGAAAAACTAAACCGAACTACAAAACAACACAGCACATTGGGCTTCTTAACGTCAGGGTACGGGCCATTACGGGCCGCCGAAAAAAACAAACTTACTCTCTGAAAGGTAATGATCCCGGAGGAGGCCGAGACGAAAATTCACTCGGGCTGTGGGTGAGAACTTGCCATCCGCGAGTCAGTGCCCCCCCCACACAGTTGGTTTATATTAACCAGAGCCGTCTTCACAGTTGTTTGTTGACACTGCAGCTGAAGTGATGTGCCTACATAAAGGAGAGCACACAGCTATGTCTTTTCTCTCCAACCCAAACAATGGAGAGCGTTGAGTCACAAGATTTTATCGTCATTTCCCCACTCTTTTGCTCTCGGTAGCAAAATTAGCCCTCCTCTCCAGCACCGATTGGATTACTCGATGACTCGGTTTTTTTTGCCCATGAGTTTTCAATATGGAGCCTTGATGTACAGCAAAAAAAAACAGGAAGAAAGAAGCTAATGTCACGGTGGGAAAAAAAAAAAAACGTTCGTTCATCTGGTCAAACTGGCCGTGGTGGTTCATTCACACATTGGGAGTCTCGGGAGTCTCTCAGCGGCTCTAATCTGATTACGCCACTGCTCTATCTCCAACAACAAATGTCTGGAAGCATTCCTGTCAGGATATGTGAGCTATCAAGATCTGAGCGAGCCAAAGATCACTCGTACGTTCCAAGTTTGAAACAGGAATCTCACATTTGTCCTCACAAACTGCACCTCCGAACTATTCCTCTTCTCAGTCGGCGCTTCAGTGTTTCACGTCTCACCTCTTAACTCTCTCCATCTCAGCGCCGGGTGTGCACCGACTTTTTTTTAAAACTTTTTTTCTATGGCCTCAGCAACATTTGTTTCCTGTTTCTCACAAATAAAACAAATTGTTTCATGCTGTAAACAAGCAATTTCCCCATCGCTTTGAGCCGGCGAATCAAAATATATCCTGAATTCTAATTATATGTGACTGGCTTTTTTATTTTTTGGTTTTTTTTGTAAAGTTATGGTCCAGTAAAGCATCAAAGACCATTAGGGGATTTTATATTGTGTTGTTTTTGCAGCGCAGTGATTGCTCTTTCCGCTTTTCTGCACGCCGTCCACAAACAAAATTTTCAGCCGCACAGTCTGTCAAGTTTGTGCACATGCAAGACTCCCGGGTAAACAAGTTTGGCGAGAATTTTGAGGTTACATGAGTATCAATAAAAACAGTTTACTCGCACTTGATTGCTCTTTAGCGCAGCATGCAGATGAGTTAGTGGTATTCAGTTCGATAGTACGATACACATGAGAACATCCATTGTGGCGTGTCTTTGGGCGGAGGAGGCAGAGCGGAAAGGTCCATCACTGCGCTCCGTTCACCTCCACTGAAATCGCCGAGGTTTCTTTTCATGTATTTTGAAGAGAGAGTATGTAGTTTGTTCCGATCAGCTTGAGCTGCTTAGCATGGCAGGTTGCTTATTTGGCTTACAGCTTAAGATCTGCATGTGGAACTCACGCTTGTGCGCTATGTTAATCAACCTCCGTTCGCCGGCAACAGGCCCGTTGTCCAGACAGTGTTGGCGGATTCACGTGCACCCACGGTCTTTTTTTTTTTTTTTTGCAAGAGCAGAAAGTGGAGACAAATGCTTTATGCCTTTCTAACACGCTCAACGCCGCCGGTCATCCGAGACTCGTCAGACACAAGTGCCTCTTGATCTTCTGCAGTTTGATTTTATCCTGCTCAAAGTAATTGTGTGGCTCCAGTCTATTTATCTCCAAGTGTGTTAGCGCCAACAGCTGTAAGTGCACCTCTGAAGACAGCAGCAGCAGCAGCAGCAGCAGAGCTGGCGCTTTCTCAAATGATTTGATTTGATGTGAGGGAGCTGCAGTTGATCCGGCGGCTTCCTGTTGTCGTGTCGACCCTTCTCTTTGATGTACTGTTTCATAGTCGGAAAATAGATAAGATAGCCGATTTGGTGACGACCACAATGTGGCTCAGGGTAATGTTTGACTGAGTGCAAGCTCAATACGAGAATAAAAACAGATTTTGATAAGAAATCCCTCTGAAGACGTATTTTGAGCCTTATCTTTATGGTTTTACAAGGCCGGAGCTGTGCGTGAATTAAAGGCTCTTTTCTTTGGAGTCGCTGCATCAGGATGTTGACTACTGGCAAATAAATGCGATTAAAGTAATTCATGCTGACCTGTGGCGAGTGATTCTTTCAATCTTTTTGCCAGCAGAGGTCTGAGCACACCCATGATAACACCACTGCCAATTCACGCAAAGTAATGATTTGATACCATTACTCTATTTCTGGAATATCCATGTCACAGAAACAGAAAAAAAATCTCCCAAAATGTCATCAAAGGGGGAAAACAAATTTCTGAATCAAGCAATTTGAATCCCTTGGTTGACCTCGGCCTGGAACATCTGGACAACAACAGCAGCCTGGTGTATCCTTTGCACAGCCGCTGCTTTAATCCTAACGAAGCCCCCCTGTATCACATGGCAACGATGTTGTAGGTGGGAGATTAGAGGAGAATATCCTTCGCTCCCGACAAAACTGGCAGCGCGTTGCTATTGTTGGCTAATGTCATGCGGGGCCCTGTGTTCTGCTTTTATGAGATTATGAGGATGAGAGAAGAGCCACGAGGCCGCCAGTCTTGAGGGCTTGTTCGGCTAATGATGCCTCGCGTCTAAAGTGGCGGTGAGAAGCGACACAAGGGGGGGTTTGGGATGGGGGTGGGCGTTCGTTGATGGTTGATGATCCTTGACAATCCAGAATCATAATGGTGGCGGATGAGAGGGCTTTGTGCACCTGACTGATTTGATATCAGCTTGTTCTGCTGCTTAAGGAGTGAAAGTGGTTGTTCTGTGGATTTGAAAAAACAAAACAAACAGGGACAGTTATAACATGATTGTATTCGTTGCCAGATTTGCTTTGACTTTGTAAGGTCACCCAGTGCAACATTCCAACCAGTGAGCCGAAGCCTCGTTTATTGATATATTTGGCTCAAGTTGCATGTTGCCGTCCATGAGCATATTTGGAGCTTGTAGAAACAAGTTTTGTTTGTTTTTAACTCTGATAGTATTTGGCTGCCATTTCTTGTCATTTTTTTTCCACGCTTTTTTTCTGCCCTTTGGAACGAAAGTAAGAACGCTGACTAAGATAGTCATCATTCTTTCATTTTGTGCATCATGTGAGAGAGGCTTCTAAGTTTATAAAAGGAAGGATTTGTAGCGACATATGATGGGATCTTTTTGGGGGAAAATGAGAACACCTGAACAGCCTCTGGGTTCTTTCACGTTCTTGATCACATTTGAAGACTCAAAAGGACCGCAAAGAAAATGAAATTACAGTTAAATTGGGGTTTTCTGTAGATTTACACAAATAGATTATTTAATTCTCGTGGTTGCGTCCGTAATCTACTGGAGGCGCAATAGTTCAAAACACAAATGTTGTTGTAACATTTAAGAGAGGTGTAGTAAATGTTGCAACACTTTAAGCACAAAGTACTACTCTGCTGCCATCTGGGATGTTTTTATTTGAATGAAACCTCATATCCTTTATTGTAGCTATAAATCTTTCTTGATAAATCTACTATTACTCGGAGCTCAGCCATCATACGCACATTTCCCCCCAAAATCTCAAACTCTAAACTTCCTTTGGGCCCATTTTCAAAGGGACTGAATTTAAGCGGCGACATAGTAAAAGTACACAGACTTTGGAAAAGCTTCTGCCAGGACAGCATCATTTGAGTCTCAGGATGCAGTCACATGCTTTGTATGTCCAATGTATATCAATTAAAGCTTGCGGAAACCTCTCATATGTAACTCGTTTAGCGGACAGGAATCCTCTCATAGCTTAAAGCTAACTGGTTGATTCACTCAAACTCCGTCTTGTGAATGGATGGTGATTTATTATGGAAAAAGGAGGGGGGCCAAAATGTTGACCTGCATAACATTGGACAGCGGAGCTGGATGGCGACCAGCCAAATGTGTGTAAACCGGTGGAATGCATCAAAACTGTGTAGTGTGATTCTCATCATTCATGCTTTACGTGGAAGGTTTGATCGCCGCTGTTCCAGATGAATTGTGTCCTTCTGTGCTCAAACATAATACGCTTGTTGTTGCTAGTTGGCTTTTTTCCATTTCCATCATTTTGCTTGTTGTCCAGGTTAATTACATTACAGCTATATAGAAAATATGTACTATTATTCATATATCTTGGAAAAATCATGTAGAAATCTGTGTAAAAAACATAGGGTTTGGTGTATCTTCATCGTAGTTCTTTAAAATCTGAGTTGATTATGGGATGGATTGTATGGAACAAACTCATGGTTTGAAAAACTCGGCTACTTTATCTGCCACAAACACGTGTAACCTGTAAACAAAGATGTTTGTGTGCTGGGACAGATCTTGAAGATTAACGAAAATTTCCCTCCTTGTTCTATCCCGTCCTCCCGTTTGTTCGCTCACGTTGACACTCCTCCTGACGAAGTCCTCATGCAGGTTTTAGCTTCTCTGATGTCTTCGGCGCTTCCAGTCTGACCCTGAAGGCTGGAATGTGGCAGCAGGTGAATGTTAGCAGACGAAACTCAGTCGATGGTGGTGTTGGGATCCATTGGGATCAATATGGCAACAGACGATGCTACTGATTCAGACGTCTTTGAGTCACTTTCACTCTCTCGTGTACAGTTCACCATCATGCTTGCTCGGACATATTCGCTCTGCCCTTCGCGGCTTTTTAACACTTGCTGACAATAAAGCTTCCTCTTCTAACGAGGATGAATGACAGAGGTGTGTTTGATGTAGCAATGCACACAAAGGATTAAGTTGAGACCGAGTTGGCACGGCCTCACAGCACATCTCTCCAGTTTATTGACATTCGCCTGATGCGAAGGTGTCAGCAACCGCCACCTCCTCGAACCCCCCATAATCTTTTAAACAAACTTTGCAAAGGAACATGTAAGTGGCCAGAGCAATGAGTGAATACCCCTAAGGCTGAGCTGCTGCAACTGTAGTTCTTTATGAAGTCGGATACACAAAAAAAAAGCAGACAAAGTATTTTGACCTGTTAAACTTGGTGCTGGATAATCTGTCTGCTAGCAGTATATAATTAATTTGGATATGGCACAGTTCCTGCTAAAGCGGAGCGCGAGAGGCCGACGCCCAGCCTGCTGGAACCAGACGCTAGTTTAATTCGGTCTAATGATGAGGTAGACGTGTCCCTTGAGGTCCTGACGAAACCAAAATAGATATTTCTAAATAAAAATAGATGAATTAATTGCATAAATAGATGGATTAATTATTCTAAAAAAACGGTAGAAAATCCCTCTGGCTCTGTGCTGTGTCTCATCGGGGGCCTCAACCTGCTGCTTCAGGCATAACTGATGAATTACAAGATGTCACAGGCGAGTTTTTTTTGTTGTCCACCCCCCCCCCCCCCCCCACACACACTCTTTCTAATCGCTCCTAAAACACGGCCTGCTTATCGTCCCTGTGTGCCATTTAAAGACGATTAGTTTTGGTAAGCGCTACATGCAAGGAGGAATTGAATTACGTCCCATCTGCCCTTTACATGGCGCTTTTCCTTCGGCCTTTCCTGCTGTTGAAGGATCATTGTTCCACTCTTTTCCTGTTGTGCCTCCGTCTGACAAATATATAGTAACAGGAGGAGCGTGGGTGGGAGACTCTGCCTGGAGGATTTCTAAAACGGCTGATCCCTCATCTGGCAGGCAAAGTGCGCGTGCCGGTTTGATTGTGTGCATTGTGTGTGAATACGATGTGACAAGTTGAGTAACACACTTGAATAAACCACGATGCCGGCGCACCGGCGGAGGTGCCTGAGGATTAGACCTGGCTTGTCGGGGCCATGGTCTCTTTAATCCCTCCCGTTTTGTTCTCCTCACCAAAAGGGAGGCTCACTTTCTAGGTTGATGAATTGTTTTTCCAGCTGGCCCTAATCTCCGTTAAGAGAAGTGCAGGTCCATTGCATAATACGGTCAAGGATGAGGTCGGAGGTCAGCGCAGTTGACAGCTAATGAGCGCCTGGGCCGCAAGACGGCGACACGCAGCGAGCGCAAAGCAGCGGCAGTTCAGGTTCACTTTCAGGGCTGCTGATCCCTTTTTTCCTTTGGGGGTCTCGCATGGCTGGAAGTGATCAACTTTTAGGGAAATGCTTTGTGACGTCTATTGATTATGTGCACTGGCCAGTGTGCGATTTACCCCCCCCCCCCCCCGCCTCTCTTCCATTAATGCCACTCAGACATGAAACATAAAATCAAGAACGTTCACAAAATTCTGCTCAATTGGGCTTTTAAAGCATTTTACATTTCCACACTGGCATCACACTGCCAATATAGTTACAAGGCTTCCTCCGAGGAGAGACATTGGAGGTGTGATTGAAGAAGTCTGCTCGCCTATCAGTCAGCACAGCAGCGTGAAAGTGATGCCAGGTTGTGAATGAAGCCGCCTGCAGGCTTGTTACACGTCTCGTCCACGTCTTCAACGATTCAATGATTTGGAGGCGCGTTTCCCTGCAACAATACACGCCAATCTTTGCTTTTTGATCCAGCCAGGGTTAACAGCGGCGATGATTTGTCGCTCTTTTGGCGGTAAGATGGTGTGAAAGTCTTCCCTATGAAGAGTCCAGCAGCTGCGGACGAAGAATTTGACCCTGCCGACAAAGAGGCGTGTGAAGGAATGTTTGGATGCTACCTTTCATGCCTGGGGCTTCTCAGGCTGCTGCTCCACTGGATGTGTGCAGGGAATACACAGCATATTTTGGCGACTCTCTCTTTTTTAACTATAACCCAAACCCCCCCCCCTCACAAACACACTGTTCAACATCTCAGTGGAAATGAAGAAAAGGAGTAGAAGTGAAGAGAGCAAAGCAACAACAATAGCAGAAAGTCAAACCTGAAAATAGACGTGGTCGTCATACGCAGCAGCTGTATCGATTTTTCCACAATTCCCGCTTTTTCAGCCACACCAGCCGTCTGAATCGATGCAGCGGCTGCGTCTTTGCACATTAAGATGCGCCAGTGGAGGACACGCCCTCACTGGATGATGCGTGCATCCATCATCTTTTGCCTCTCCAATGCAAATACGATGGATAGGATCGGTGAATTTCAGTTCAGATTTAAACTAAAGCAGGAACAACTACAAGTATCGAATGGATTGTGTATAATACTTAGCAGTGCTGAAGTGATACGAGTTGTGTGTGTACATATGTGTGTGTGTGCTAACAATTCAGCCAGAAATTTGATACGAATATGCACCAACATTAAGAAGACATTTTTAATTAGGAGGACATGTGTGTGTGTGTGTGTGTGTGTGTGTGTGTGCGTGTGTGTGTGTGTTAAACGGCACTCCCTACACCTAGACAAACCCCTCTGCACCGTTGTTTTTTATTTTTTAAACATCTGAATTAGGAGGACACTGACTTG
The DNA here is from genome assembly GCA_903171835.1 of Mullus surmuletus. NCBI lineage: Eukaryota > Metazoa > Chordata > Actinopteri > Syngnathiformes > Mullidae > Mullus > Mullus surmuletus. The sequence continues at coordinate 112,653 of CAESWR010000655.1, read as the reverse complement.
GTCCTCCTAATTCAAAATGTCTGGCCAACGTTGGTGCATATTTAGGCGGACGCACAAAATAGCACAAAAGTGGCATGTAGGTCCTGCTAATTCAAAACATCCCATTAATGTTTTTTTAAAACATTTTTTTTAAACATCTGAATTAGGAGGACACTGACTTAGTCCTGCTAATTCAAAATGTCTGGCCAACGTTGGTGCATATTTAGGCGGACGCACGCAGTAGCACAAAAGTGCCATGTAGGTCCTGCTAATTCAAAACGTCCCATTAATGTTTATTTAAAACATTTTTCTTAAACATCTGAATTAGGAGGACACTGACTTGGTCCTCCTAATTCAAAATGTCTGGTCAACGTTGGTGCATATTTAGGCGGACGCACACAATAGCACAAAAGTGCCATGTAGGTCGTGCTAATTCAAAACGTCCCATTAATGTTTATTTAAAACATTTTTCTAAACATCTGAATTAGGAGGACACTGACTTGGTCCTCCTAATTCAAAATGTCTGGCCAACGTTGGTGCATATTTAGGCGGATGCACGCAGTAGCACAAAAGTGCCATGTAGGTCCTGCTAATTCAAAACGTCCCATTAATGTTGGTGCATATTCAAATATCAAGATAAATTGTTGACACACAGACACACTGCTCGAATTAATTTAACATTGCTAATCACTACACACACATACATATACCTGAGTGTGTGCACGTCCGTGTGCAGAAAGCGCAGGTTTATGAGCACTGCGATTCACTCACGGTTCCTGCAACTGCTGTGTTTGATGTGTCAGAATCTGCTGCTCCTTTGGAATTGCTATATTATTGGCTTGTTACTCACCTTCTGTCGTCGTGGACTGACGTTGAAATTTATGTGAGAAAGTTGAACAGTAATTACAGCTAGCTTAAATCTGAAGGATCTGAATTGGATTTCCGTCAAGTCAGCCACTCCATATATCTTTTCCTCGAGGACCCAAATCACATTCCTAAGCAATTACACTTGAAGGGATGAGGACCCTGGACCGCTGTGCCTAAACTGGATGAAATTATGCCGAATTATGATTCCATTAACACAAACACACGCACACACACACACACACACACACAGCACCAGGAACATATCTTCAACACGACCTGGAATGTTGATTTACAGTCAAAAATGTAGTAGTACTTAACTACTATGAAGCATCACTACATCGCTACATCCCTGTTATTTACTTCATAAGTGCAAAAAGTTAATACATAAATAATAAATAAAAAGATAACTGACTAATGTTTCATTTTTTTCTTTTTTCTTTTTTTTAACCAATTTCCAATGACATAAATGAAGGAAATTACTGCTCATAAAAGATCATTGGCTCCCGACATCGAGCATCTCATATCTCTCTTCCATAACGGGGACTTTGTTGTTTTTTTTTTTTCTGCTAATCAATAAAATAAGAACATTCTCTTCTCTCACTGGCACGGAACCCAAACTCAGGATTGGTTTCCCCACCTCGAGCGTGTGATCAGTCTTGCTTTTTAAGTGACTCGCCTCACCTTGATGTCATATCATCGTGTGTGTGTGCGTACTCAAATATCTAATATTGCATGTTTTTCATAACTTGTCAAACAGACAGAGGCTTGGCAGGCGATGCGCACATTGAAGAAATAAACAGTGACGGCGGGGAAGCTAATAACTGTTGGTGTCTCTTACAGTCTGCAGTGATTCGCAGCGATACAGTGTGCGATGTCATGTGTGTAACCATATCTCTGTTTGCCTCTTTTGATTTGCAGATTTGGATACGCGTTTGTGTCCATTTACTGCTGTTCATCACGCTAGGGGTACATTCAAGTAAATTTGACGTCAACCCAGTGACAGATGACATCTCGCGACTCTCTATTCTGGTAAGAAGAACACTGTCATTTCCCTTTAATTGAAAGTATCAAAGGCAGGAACAGCATTCCCGTCACTTCAGAATACAATGATTTACTGTATATCTAATGTACTATACAATATAATATCATTACAATATAATACAATAATGATATATCTGTTTAATCGTATTATATCATATTGTATATTGCACAATACAATATTGTACATTTACTCCACAAAGAAGACTTTTGTGAGGGACTTACAGTAAAACACAAACAAAACAGGAAAATGCATTTAGTTGAAAAGTTCAAAACCTATAAACGGACACAAACACACACACCAAATAAAACTCCACATTGACAGAGAACAAAAGTCGGCTCGCTGCCCACACACACACACTGCTAGTTTACCGTAAAAGCAGCAGATATTTGCACGCATCAGGTAGTGAAAATGACGTGATTCACAGATTCAAATTGATTCATTCTTTTGTTTCCTCCCACAGAGACAAAATATACCGAAAGATTACAAAATTCCAGTACATTACGTTCCAAAGGAAGAGGTAAGACTTCGTGTTATCTGGATTGTTTTGACTTAGCATAGAGATTTAGGGTATATTTAGTGCGTACAATTACCCCATTTACTGATCTTTCAAGTGAGCGCACACACAAACTTGACACATGTTAAAGAACAAAGTTGACCTTTGACCTTTGCTTTGACCTCACTGTCGTGCTTCTAAACTCTTTGACACGACGTCGACACGAATGGGGAGGATCACTTTGCTCTGCTGTGAATGTGATGGATGCTCCTCTGACCGTCTCTCTGCTCTTCTCTCCCCAGGGTGGGATGTGTTGGGTAAAATTAAACGTCTTTTACTTGGAGGACAGTTTACAAGGTTTAGCACACAAGTTTGGGAACATTTCGTCCAACAGAAAAGATATTAGCATATTCATCCAAATGCTCCAAGAACTGCGGCTCAACATGGGGTCCGTGGTAAGTTCATTTCCCGTTTTTGGAATGAGGGGGTCTGTCGGGGGGGTAATGAGTTGTGCACTGTGTCTTCCTTTGGCCGCCATCATGAACATTGTCTTTGTTCTGGGCGGCGGGCTGGAAAAACACGCTCTTTGTCACGTTAATGTTAGTTAGCTAGTCCTGTGGGTTTGGTTTCTGTCGCCACTTAGGAGACCTTTAAGCTCAAACCTGCTCATCTGTTTGACGTCAAAAACCACTAAACCCAACTAGCTAACAAGGCTAAAGACATTTTCTAAGATCTAAAAATCAATCTCCCAGGGAGTTATGCATGTTCAAAGAGAAAAAGAGGGGCAAATCTGTTTAGGGAACTTGTAATTAAGATAATAAAAGTGGAAGTATTGTATTTATTTAGAGGAAAGGGAAAAATCTTGGCAAAAGATACTCAGTGTGAGTCAACTTTTTTTCCCCCCATGATTTTTGGAATTATATCTCATATCAACACTCGCATGGTCTTTAAACCAGCCACATTTTCCTGTTACATCTCGAAATGCTGCTTAAAAATGTCTGTCTCTTTTATGTTTGCTTTTACTGTTTTGGGAAGGAGTTTTTCTGGCACATAGTTGCCTTGTGAACTTAACTTTAATAGGAAGTGTGCTCTCTGGAACACGCATGAAAGCACACGCCAAAAGTTACAAAGTCTTACAACTCAGTTTGGTGGATACAACTTGACGCATGTGTAGACACAAGTTACCAAAAATTTTATTCGGGCAGGTTCCAAACCTTTGATGAACACGGCTGATCAAATTCAGTTACACATTCGCACCTGTAAGCGGCCCAGTGCGACCTAAGTTGGACAAGCTGCTCCAATGCTGCAGTTTCTGTTTGCGGCCAAGTCGGTGTTTCCACTAGATGCATGCAAGATGAGGGCTATTTACCCTTCAGCTTTTATTATGCGAGAACGCATTAACCATGCGGCATCATGTGGACACCGTAGTGTTCAAAGGTCTAGCCTCAGTCGGGCCCTGAAAGCAGCCTTGGTCATAAAACCTGCAGGGCAACAGCTGCTCAGGATCAGCATGACTGTTTTTCCACCCCGAAAGTCTGAGCTATTGCACAGAGCGACCACACGGACCAGACAGTGCCGCTCGGCCGCATTTTTCCAACTAAACGGTTCAACATTCCCAGTTTATATCAAATGCTTAAAGGGTGTTTTCATGTTGTATTCGCAGGAGCCAATCATGTACGAGTTTGAGTGCCACTACAGGCAAGAGAGGTGGCAGACGGGACAATACTTTGACTTTGTGAAAGAATTCCTCACAGCTGCACAGCACAGAGAAGACTCAGACGACTGTGATCCTCCTCCGTGTCCCACCACACCGCACACAGCGACAACGCAAGAATATTCAGAAGGTGAGAGTCTCGATCCCCTGCGCTTTATCTTGGCAGGGTTTCAAAACTCGACGATGACAAGCTTTTTGTTTGCTTTTTGCCAATGCTGAAAAAACAAGATGAGAGCGAGTCCATCAAGAAGA
>CAESWR010000655.1:47510-75625 GCA_903171835.1 Mullus surmuletus | reverse complement strand
TTGCATAACCATTGCTGTTGCATGTTGTTTGCTGTACTTTTCACAAAGAATTTCCCGCAAGAGATGAATACAGTATTTTGAATTGAATTGAATTGAATTGTAATAGCACCTAGGGCTTAAAAACAATTACTCGAGTATTTACGGTAACGTGGTCGACACCGCCAATGCTGCAGGTGACCAGATTTCTGAAACGATATGGGGACATTTTCAGCGCGGAGATAAAGATTAATTAAAAGTTATCAAGATGGAAATGAAGAAACGGGCGGTGGGCAACCGGCTACCGTAATAACTGTGGTTCTTGTCTGTGCGCAACACGCTCCCTCACGCTTTCCGCTTCCTTCTCGGTTACCGTAATAAGTGTTGTCTGCGCGCAACATGCTCCCTCACGCTCTCTGCTTCCTACCCGGCTACCGTAATAAGTATTGTCTGCGCGCAACACGCTCCGTCACGCTTTCTACTTCCTACTCGGTTACCATAATAAGTGTTGTCTGCCCACAACATGCTCCCTCACGCTCTCTGCTTCCTACTCGGTTACCGTAATAACTGTTGTCTGCGCGCAACATGCTCCCTCATGCTTTCTGCTTCCTACCCGGCTACCGTAATAACTTGTTCTAGACGTCATTTTTTTCTCCTCAATGATAAAACGGGCGTGTTTCTGAGAGAGGCGGGAAGGTAAAAGACCCCCACGTCCTTCTTCAAAAATGGATTTTTTTTTTTTTTTTTTTAAGAATAGTTTCATAATGTGGCGCTTGTTGAATATTTTCATTACAGATTAAAAAAAGTCTTGTGCAAGGATGCTGCGGTGAGGAAGGAGCATATCATGTGACTTCTGTTTGTAAAACGCGTGAATTGCCGACGAACACAAAGCCATATTGATGTTGTTTTGGAAACAAAAACCCCTCTTTGTGGCGCAATACAAACGCATCTTTTGATCCACAATGGCGCAATGCAATATTGTATATTTACAGAGCTGCATTTAGGCTGCACACAAAGATAATCTAAAACGGCGATTATGCACGGCGCGCAGTGTGGAGCGCTAACGAACCGCACCACAAGAGCAGCTTGTTCGGCTCGGATCTGCCCGAAGGACGTTTAAAGCAGCCTGTAGTGAAGAGGAGATTCACCGAGGAGCTCCGTCAGCCAACAAACCGCCTCTTTCTGCCTTCTGTTGTCAGGCGACGACGCACCACTGAGAGATTTCCCTCCCAGTTCCAGTTACACAGATTTATTACTACTCCGGCTCTGTTTAAAAAAACAACCCATTTTTTTACAGTGCACTATTGTAGCTGACATGATTGCAGTTACGTGACATATAAAAAATGATGGATTGATTTATTGACAAAAGAGAAGATACCGATAGCTATTCTTGGAAACCGCTTGGAAGCCAATGGCGGGCGAATAAAGTGGGGATTTTGCAATGAAAGAAGACACTGATTTTTACAGGCGGTGAAGTGAGAACACGTCCTCGTCTATCTGTGGTCTCGTTCCCAGGCTGTGGCTGAGGGATTTTTTTTATCTCCTGTGAATCCACCATCCATGAAGAGAACCTATTTGGTTCTTCCTGTTTTTATAATCAGATTCTTTGGAGACGCAGCACTGATTCCTCCCGAGATTCAAATCTAGCTCAAAAACAAGCCTCGCTAAATCAATTGTTCTTCTACCCTCTCCGAGGTTCAGCTCACTTGTGAGAGGTTGTATGCGATAAAACTGCAGCGGCTCAATGGGTAACGCTGTCTGGACTCGTCTCATCTCATCACACTTTTCCTCCTTATCCTCGAGACACAGAACTATTCCGGCCGACATTATTTGTTGCCGTCTCATGAGAATGGTGTCAAAAGGTCAAAAAACTGGACACAAAATCGTGGAGTTTTGAGCGCGGGCCAAAGCTGTCTTTGGAGGTTTGTCGGCAATTTGGACGGCACCGCCTTTGAGAAACCGGCTTTGTTTCATGCGTGATGACACTTTGGCCAACATGACTTGCCAAGTGTAGTCACAGCAGTTTGAAACAGCTATTTTTAATAGTTAAAACCCTGAGCAGTAACAGATGTGCCATGTTGGTGGGACGCCATCGTGGCCATCGGTTAATAATCAGTGATTGCGTTGCACAAGGAAAGCCTTTTGTGTCTGTCCAGTTTGCACTTTAATCATCTCTACCCCAATAGGAAGAGGAAAAACGACAGAGTGTACACAATGGATGGTATAAATTAGGCTCTCTGGTGTATTTCAGTCAGGACCACTTTAGTCAAAAACATACTTAAATTGCGGTGTAAGCTTAATACAAAGCATAATTTAGTTTTGGGGTTGTGGCACTGCCTTGGGTTTCATCCCTTCCACTAAGCCTTGTGGAAGTAGTGGCAGGGAAGCAGCGCCTCCCTGCCCTTCCATGGATTCCCCAAGGCAAGGAGAGCAGCGGCAGTAAAAACAAAGCCTCAACAGAGCAGCAACACTGACTTTGTTTCGTTTTTATTTGCAAATTAGTTAAAGCACAAATACAATTCCATTTCATAATTTACAGCAAGCTATGATGTTGTAAAAGGATCTCCCCAGAAGCTGTCTGTGGCTTATAAACTTGGGCCTGGAATATCAAACAATCCAATAAATTCTGAAAGAATTCCCATTTCTACCTAAATTCTAACCTAACAATCCAAGGTAATTCCATAAATACAGGCAGTGAAGAGTTTAAACACAGTAATAACACATTAGGCACAAGTACATGAAGCAAAATACCACGACCCACGCTTAAATTGAGAACATTTCAACAACAGTTTTTGCTTTAATCTGTTCTGCAGAGGTTTTGCAGAGTGATGCACTGCAGGCGGGCAGGTAGAACCCCCCAAAAGTTTGATGGCCAAGCACAAACGAGGCATCCGTGAAGCAGGGAGACTCAGGAGAAAACCCCGCAATGACAATGCCGAATTCCTAAGATGCTGCGAGAGTACATTTTCGAACCCCTAGCGCGTGGGGGCTAATAAAGAGGGATCACCTGTGGTGTGTGGATAAGCACTTTCACACACGCCTCCATGTGAACGCGCAGAACTTTTTGTTAAGCTTGAAGCAGCTGCAAGTGATACAAAACACGGCCTGTGGTGGCTGTCACAGTAGTTTGTAGTTGTAGCAGTTTGTGGGTTTGCTTCCTTTGTGGGAAACCAGAGCGTGTCCAACACACCAATGTAGCAACATGACACCATGTCCAAGCTAGCTGCTTAACGCTAAATGCCTGCTCGCTGAGGCTTACTTCAAACTGGTGGAGGCATTTTCGATTGATTCCAAGAATGGATTTGCACAATGTAGAATCCATCTAAGATTTTATACAGAGTTCCTTAAAATAACTTTCTCATTCGTCCCTCAGGATGAAAAACGACCCTCCCTGAAAACTGCTGTAGAAATAACATATATTAATCTGTTTTCCACTTTAAATGAGTTGATCTTTTTAATCAACTTTAATCAACCATTTTAACTCTCTAAATGTCAGTTTGTTTACTGGCATTTGGTAAACAATTAGTATTGCATAAGTAATTGTTATAATTATCAGAGCCTCAGATGGGCCAATGATTAGCAGCAACATTCCAGATTTTATAGCAAACTTACTTATTAGTTCTGAATGTCAATTTTCTCAAAATGCCAGTTTGTTTACCCGCATTTAGACGGTAGTTCGATTTAAAAAATTACCATATTATTACCAAAATAACTTTCCTTAAAATGCAATTCAAGGAGAATTTTATTATTATTATTAGTATCAGCGCCCTCAGATGGGCCAAGATTAGCAGCAACATTGAATTTGAGGCATTCCAGATTTTATGGCAAACTTGCTTATTAGTTCATGGGGACAAAAATCATCTCCTTCCAAACAGCTGGTGTAGAATATCAGATATTAATACTTTAAATTAGTCAGGGTGGTCAATTAGCTTCAGACTGAAAGACACATGTCAGATATCCCAAAAAATCTTTTGGGGATTTTGACCCTCTAAGTGGTCTGAAAACGTCCCCAGGAAGGGTTAATGTGTGATAAAGGTTATTCTTACTAACAATTCTGGTGTGTTAGACACTATTTTTCCAATATTTGGTGTCTAATCTTAAATGATAAAGCTCTCAGGGAAAGATGTCTGATTGTCTCGTTTCCTGGCGTTGCATTGCACTCTCTGTTCTTTGTTTGAATTTTTAAATCGCATAAAGAGCGTGCTAATTAGCATTTTGAAACAGTTGATTTCACACGTAATTACTTGTTAGGATTCATTAAAAATTCCCCCCGTTGTTGCTTCAAAGGCGCTGCAGAACAGTTGGAATGTCATTTCTCTGATGTGGGTGTTCGGCAAATGTCCTGCTGACAGCTGGAATGCGATGTTTCTGATGTGGGTGTTCTACGAATGTCCCGCTGACAGCAGGGTGCAGATTTTACAATGCCTTTGCTGCCGCCGAGAGCCAACTGGCAAGCCTTATCGTTCGTAGATGGGACGCACAGACCAAACTGGCAAAGTAAACAGCAATAAAAAAACGCAGTAGAAACACTAATATACAAGTCAGACCCCATAAAAGTGAACCGATGGGGGGGAAAAAAAGGCACAATTTATATCGGCCAGAGCAAATACGTTATGATGTAGGTTCGTAAAAGGAAAAAGTTGGACAAAACATCAAGAATAGGCGAGTTCAGAAATGGCAGATATGGCGAAACTAAACAGCCCTGCGTAATTTTTAGCCGGAATGTGGACACCAAAAGGGGGTTTTTCCCCGAGCCTCTTCATTATCTTTGGTCGGCTCCTCGGCTCCCAGAGGGATGCGGAGTGGAGGATGTTTGACACTGCATATTACTCACAGGTGCAATCCTCTATCGTCGGGGTATAGACATCCAGCCACTCCATTTTTACACAAGGACAGCAAGACTTGTTTTGTTATTTGCCTGAATCTTAAGAAAACTTCCTGCACTTCCTCTATCTCCACCATCGCTTCCTCTTCCGCCCACACTCCATCCTTTGAGGCTGCTGCGGCACGTACGCCTCTCTCTTGTGGGGAGTTTAATCAAACCCAATTTAAAGTGGTAGCGCGCAAAAAGATCCATGCAGGACGGGGAAAAAAAACAAACAAACAAACATCCGACTGTTTTCCATTATACTGCATTACCACTTCAGACTTGGATGATTCCTTGTTATTTTGAGACATTTCAGACAGATTGGTGGATGATTGCACATTATTTATACCAACAGTTATACAGTAATACTAAAGTTAGTAATAAAACAACAAACAAACAACAACAACAACATCATTAAGAATAAGAATAATAATACCCACAGATATGCTCACTTATACAGGACAACATGACTGTGAATGTTATGACCCCTCCTCCCTGTATTTTATTTAAAAAAACAAAACATTTGGACACATTAATTGTATAAAACGTTATCAGGAAGGAGCCAAAGAGCCGTAGATCTATGATTTCCCCTTAATTTCTGCCGGACATCATCATAACTTGTTGCATACGTGTTATGGGGACTCATTGTCCAACGCAAAAAATTCAAGTCCCCACAATGTATGAAAAGCCATCTCTCACACACACACAGACTGACATATGTTAGTTTGTGGGACACCTGTGCGATCACCCACCTTTTGAGGACATCACTTTATTAACTCCCTGGATGACATAGACTATCCACAAACACACTTTATTCATTATTTTTGAATGAATAGAAATTGCCAAACTGCATCCAAACACACGCAGACAGACATATGTTAGTTTGTGGGACACCTGTGTGATCACCCACCTTTTGAGGACATCACTTTATTAACTCCCTGGATGACATAGACTATCCACTAACGCACTTTATTCATTACGTTGATTAGAAATTGCCAAAGTGCATCGTTTTCCTTTGTTTACTAGATGTTTCTCAGCCAACTAATTGCATGATAGCAAGAACTGCTAGATAACTATCCAGTCAACATGGCCACCGCCCACCCCGAGCGGTGGTCCCGCTCCAGTTTCCTTCATTTAAAGGAACAATAATGCTTTGAATAGTGAATACGTGTCAGTGACAATCGAGAGTGCTGAACTCGGATCATGTGAGTTGATATTTAAGAATTGTGGCTTCTGTTTTTCCATTTAAGAGTGTTTTGCAATGACCCACTTGCCATCGCTAATTTCTGCATAACAACTTCAGATAAGTGGAAAAGTAGCCTCACTTGATTTCCATGAATGAAGTTATGAGTGTTGTTTGTATCAACTTCTGCCCCCTTTGATATTTTCGCTTTCTCTCTGAATCAACAGGAAGCGTTTAGAAGCTCAAAAACAAAATCTGAGAGAGAAATGGAATTATCAAACACATGCCTACAATGACTCATTCGCCATTATTATTCATAGTAAATTTTTTTCAAAAACCTAAAAGTTGGTATAATCCAAAATAATGTATTCTGGCACGCCTTGTCATGATACATTTTCATTTTGATTTATTCCACTTCATGGAAACAATAATGCAAGATCTGTCACAATTGTGTTGTCGAAAAGGGGCACGAAGTCTTATATTACCGGAACCTTTCTTAAAAACTAAAGCAATAAAATAAAAAGATGGTCCATCTTTGAATTATTCTATTTCCTATTCCTGTCCTTATTGTAATTTTATTCATTCTTATTTAGTTATATTTTATCTCAATTTTGTCTCAAAAAGATAATAAAGCTACATGCCTTTATTTCATTTGGGGATGTTTCCTGTAAGTGTTGAGACAAATACATTATATTTATTGTGCTAACTGGGTCCAGCAGAGAGTGTAAAAGAGAAGCGAGTGGGGGAAAGAAATAAATGACGGATGTGGGAGTGGACGAGAGAAGAGCAGCTGGCTGATCAAATCTTTTGGAAGACGTGGTTCAGATCATTCACCCACTTCCTGCTGAGGGTCATAGTCCGTGTAATAAGAGATGCTCTTAAAGTCCCGTCAGACTTACCTGATTATCTTCAGCTGGAACTCATCCCCCATCTTCCTCCCTTTTATCCTTCCTATCCTTCTGTCTGCACCCTCCTCGGCACTCCTTCAATGAAAGGTTTGTATGCAAACTCCGCTGCTTGCAAATGAAACGATGAAAAGGCAGTTGCAGTGTCATCAGATTCTGTTTTTATACATGTGTTTATTAGTTTTTTGTTCGCAAGTTACAACAAATCAAACTGCATGGACACAGATCCACATATATTCAATCAATTAAATAATTAAGGGAAATCAATGAAGGAAAATGATACGTTTAGCTTGTAATATACATATATCCGCAAATCTAGATTCTTTACTCTGTAAGTGTGGGGTAATTGGATATATACACAGAAGGAAAAGCTTGGGTAAGTTCTTAGCTAATATTTGATTATTCATATTAATAATATCTTGCGAGAAGGATTTCACTTCCACACATTCCCATTGCACTTAATATCTGCATGAGGGATGTTATTATTAAACAATTTGACTGGGCTTGCTGTTAATTGTTTGTTTTCTGAGCGTTCATACATGCCCCTTTCCAGTCCTGTAACTGCTTTCTTCCTTTTTTCTTGCGCCGTGGCTTTGTTCCAGGCTGGAAGTGAGTCCCTGCTTCTATAAAAAACTTCCTGAGCAACACCAGCACTTCCTGTGCAGGATGCCGGGATGGAGTGACGTCACCCTCTTAATACTCTACATCTTTGGGAGAAGATATCCCCGTTTAATTCACTAAAACTGTTAACCCTTTAGAAAAAAATCCATTCAACATTGCCGATGGGATTAACAAAATTCTTTAGCCTTAACATAGAAGATTGCCTTGAGGCTCGTAGTGTTTTGAGATGAGGTCCCTTTTGAAATGCAGATGCACAGTGCATACCGACCCCAGGCAAAATTCTTGAAGTATATTTAAGGGAGCCACACAAGTGGCTCACCACAGAAAAAGCTGTACAGTATATGCAAATTCCCGCATGACCTTTCACCAAAATGCTGAGAACACGTTTATGCACGCAAAAGCAGATGGGGGGGCTCAAGGCCAGCCACTAATGTGGAAGTCAGCAACTCAACCAATATTACTAGAAACATCCAAAATACTTAAAGAACTGACCAACTTCTCGGAATAATATTTAAATGTATTTATCCTATTTCAGTGTCTCTGATCTATGGATTCATACTTGCGCCAGTGTAACCCAATTGAATTTATTTATTTAAATAAATAAAATAAAAGGACTCAAGTGGATTATTCACATAATCAGAATCCAGATATAAGTGCATGGTAAGTGCATGCGTAAGTTAGTGATTAAGTAATCATGTGTGTAAGTAAGTAAGTAAGAAGTAATTCCAGACATTGCTGTGGATGTTAACCACTGAACGCAATGGCCTCTTCAAATAGCGTCTGTCTGCTGTCTGTGTCAGCCTCCCGGCTGGGGCCCTGAGGCCGTGCAGGCCGACGGACCCCGATGGCTTTTTGCTTTTTCCTGCTTCTGCCGGAAAAGCCAAAACACAGCCACCAATTTACCACATTCCGCCCACACCAAAGCAAAGATGCTTTTAGCAGGAACGCTGCCTGCTGGGACTTTGTGTACCTTTTGGAATTCGAAATTTGCTTCACTCTTTTTCTCATGTCAGTCAATTTTCAGCCCCCCCCACGCACCCACCCACCCACCCACATGTATGATGATACATGAGAGACTTCTGATCTGTGACAGGTTGATTTCTTGAATAAATGTTAGCAAAAAAGCAGTGTGATGTCGTTCCCCTTAGAGTAAAAGTGCACCTAGTGTAATAAATTCTTAATCTGAGGACCTTTTAGAGGAGTGATGTTAAATAGATCAGTCCCTCCAGGATTTCGCGGGCCTTTTTTCAAAATTGTTGCGGCATGAAATGCCTGATGTTGCGAAAGCATTTCCAAAAGATTGCAATGACAGTTGCTGTGTTTTATAGGTTTTTCATTGCAATTACATTGTAGGAGGAAGTGACATGCTGAAGTAAGGCGGAAGGTAGCTTGTTAATGTCAGCTCAACGCCAATGATTGGTCAAAGTTGCGAGGACAGTTGCTGTGATTGGTAAATTAATTAATTGCAACACCGCTTTGGATTTGCGGGGATTGGTTGAATTTGCGTTAATGTTGCAAATCGCAACATTGCAAACATTTTGGAGGTTCTTATAGATGAGTTTTAAAGAGTTTTCACTTTGTGGGCAAAGTGTCAGCAGCAGAGTCAGAGAAATACCTCTGAGTTGCGGATAAGACCCCTATGGATCAAATCTGCCAAAGGAGCCCTCTACTGTCTCTGTCCTGGGGTTTGATTAAGCTTGACCACCTGCCATGACAACTAACATGCTTGTCTCTCCACGGTCTGACAAAAGTAAACTTTCGTCTGAGAGTGTCCGTTTCAATTCAATATTTCTTCGGAAAATCCTCCAACCCCCCAACAACCTTGGGGAAATTCCAGTGGTGTATCCCGCCGCACACTCTGCGTACTAGCGGTAGCATCTGTACGCTGTCAGAAAAAAAAGAGGTCATCCCGTCACCAGTGAACCGTCAGAGTGTTTGTGCAGTCAGACTAACCGGCCGTGAACAATCTGACAACTCAATGGCAAGTGGAAACATCGTTACATGCAAACCAAGAGGACTTGCTCACTGATGTATTTCTTTTAGGACAGTTGACCTGTTGAATAATGGTGCGGTAGATCAAAACATGTCTTTTACAGTGACAGAAAGAAGCGTAACATTAACATCATCAAAGAAACCATTCTATGCAAAACGTCCTGATTGTAAAGACTTGATTTATTAGGCCACACCCCCAGGCACACCTGATAATCTATTACACCAGGACTAGAATTTTACACAATGAAGAGTGTGTTAGACAAAGCGAGGAACTATAAACCCATATGGACAGTATTTACTGAGCTTGTAAATCTAATAAGGTTTCCTTTCCTTTCCCTATAGGTTTTAAAGGCACCTCCACATGGGCTTGATTTTCCACGTCTGAGCAGACAGTCCACATGCACCTTGTTGGCCTGGTAAAAATAAGTCCGGCTGAAGTCACCGCGTTGTTCACTTTGGTTGATAACGGAGCCATGTGATCCAGTGAGACAGACTACCGGGCACCATGTGTGTTTACTGACATTCCAAAGTGCAGCATTTTTCAACTGCAGAGCTCGAGGCAGAAAAGAGGCACATCGTCAAGCTCAGCAAAGCTCCTCTGACAGCTTTATGCCCCAAAGTGTCAACCTACAGGTGGCCGATCGCATGATGCGGTCGAGGAGACAGTGTCGGCATTGGTTTCCTGTCATCTTAGGAACATTTACGCTTACATGAAAGAGTGAGTGTATAACAAAAGGTGTAAGAGGGTTCACCAACACGGAGCCCGCGGATGCCAAGCAGAAGTGAATTTGATTCTGTTGCTTTTTTTTTTTTTTCATCACACTTGCATTTATAGAGGTTTGAAGAGTTCTTCATATTGCATGCATTGATGAGATAATGGCGTTTGTCTGCAACCAATCATTGGGCTTAAGGTCACCACATAGTTTTTGCTTGGCCCCGCTGAAACCACGGTAGAGCAGGTACTAAAAAAGTGGCCATTTTTTGCAGTGGGGAGGTGCCATGTGGAGGGTAGAGTGGAGCCCGTACTATGCGGTGCAAAGGCGCCATTTGCGTTGCCGTGTGAAGTTTACAACTCAGGGAGAGATGGAGCCAAGCACCCAGGTGGGGAACTCTGCTTTAAAGAGGAGGTGAAGAGTCATGTTTGTTTAAGTTCTTAAAGGTCCTCATGGCAGGCAAGCTGGGCTGACACTTGAATGGTCTATTATTGGCAGTTCCAAAATAAGATCCCCTGCAACGACCACTGTGCGTCTCATCATTGAGCTCCCGGGTCAAAAGTATCATGGCTGAGCAAACGAGTAGAGGTGACAACAGTGGCCTTTCACCACTCAGGCCAACATGTGTTTAATGGTTGCTGGGAAACCGGAAAACTGAGCTGCAGCAGGCGCTCCACCTCTCACTTTGATTCTGAATAGACAGCACATTTTTAGTGATTCATTTGGACAATGTCATGGCAAATTAGTAATGAATTTGAAATAGAAAAAATCGCCACATTAAAAAAGTGTTTAAGGAGAATAGCAATTGATTAAATATGAAAATACATGACATTTTAGCTCATTCTTCTTCAATGGGTACCCAGCTGGAGCCATTAGCAAGGAGCTAGCATCAGAGCTTGGGGCGGACATGGCAGTGTTTGTCGGGGGGGTGAGGTTGTTTACCCACTGCACAACTGCTACTTGGTACAAATACATGAATATAGAGACAGTTTCACACATGTGTCAAACTCAAGGCCCGGGGCACATCCGTCCCTTGGGACAATTGTATCCAGCCCACATGTTAATATTTTCTATCTATCAGAATTAGACCACAGGTAATTTCAGTGCGCACCACTGATACTGCAAATCCCAGACTGCATTGCAATAGCTGGGATTTTGGTTTCCGGGAGGGTCGTCAAGGAGTCTCATGTTCACTGTGTCTGGCTGAATAGTAAGATGATGCTACCAAATACCAAACACAGCTAACCCTCAAAACACGGCTAACCCTCAAACACAGCTGACCCCAAAAACACAGCTAACCCTCAAACATAGCTAACCCCCAAAGCACAACTAACCTTCAAACACGGCTAACCCCCAAAACACGGCTAGCCTCCACATGGGCTAGCACAGACTGTCATATTTAAATAAATTCCATCTCAGTGTAAAATTGATCTTTTATCATCCTGGTTGGCGTCACCATTTCATCAATGTCTTGAGTTGGATTTTAAGGGACGTTCATTCTGTGGCCTACATACAGACTGACAGAAGGTTAAATATTCATGATCCTGACCTTTGACATTGTTTTGGAAGCAGGATCCGTCGTTGGCCATAAGCGCTTCGTATAATAATGTAATATAAACAGTCCAGACTGTGCGCAACAGTGGTCCTATTAAATGTATTTGTTTCCTTGTGTTTCAAACCAAACGGCGATCTACACCGGGATCTATAAATTTCATATTGAGTTAAAAGCTGCACTGCATTAACATACGCGCCACACGCTGTTTGACAATGGGAGCGGTCCTTGAAGTGCATATCAGGGACATCAAGCCTGGATCTGGCATGCGAGTGTGTTTTGGGTGGCCTCTGCGTGGGCTTTCACCTCCGACACGCTGCTGGGACCTCCTGGTGGGGGAGAGCGTGCTCATCCTGCCCGTAGCTCACTCAATCGCCAGGTTGTCTCATGCTCCGCCGTCCATGTCCATTCTCACCCGCTTCCGCTTCACCGCGCCGGCCTTTGGATTGTTGTCAAAGGTGATCAGATCCATGGACTCCGACCCTCCACTGTAATGTGCGTCTCTCTGAAGGTGACCAAACTGGATTTTTCTGAATCCTTCAACTGATTCTGGTATTTATTGTTGGTCTTCTTTATTGGAATAAAGAGGCTTGTGGGCGTCTTCATGGCATTCCTCCACACAAATCCATTGAAAACAAGTGTAAAGTCAATGTTACTAATTGTTTGGCAAACCAGATGTTGAGGACATTTTGGGTATACAACAGGAAATCCCAACAAATATCCGGTTACTGTGACCTTGACGACCCCTGCATTTCGTCCATTTTAAACCTTTATTTTTACTGCTTGGCGACCGTCAGATAAGCACAGCTGCACTTACCTAGAAGGTGTTCTGCTTGACTGGAATGTCTGGACCCTCCATTCCACAATATCCATTAGGGGTTACTGCAGTAAGCGAGTTTCTGCCAATGGGCTATTTTTTTTTTTTTTTTTTAGGGCACCTGTCTGGTTTGAAAGGACTTCAGGATTGTGAGTGGCTTCCATAGTTCCAGCTGTTATTGATATGCTGCTGTTTATTTAGAGGTCTGTGGTTGATGTTAATCCTTAATCCGCTACAGTTTGGGGATTGATCATTAATCTTGCTGTTGTCACTTTTGTATTTTGTCACTTCTGCAACAGTTTCCCCCCTGAGAAACATAAACTGAAACTAGGGAGGGAATTTCCACAATCCATTTGGTAAAAAATGTGTCTAAGTCACACGCCGTGCATAGTGGTTACTGCGATGACTGAATGATGATTTTCTCGGCTCGTTTGCCGATTTGCGATCCAAGCTGCATTGGACATTGGGCATGAAAGTCATTTTCATGAAAATGACACTTGAATGATTAATTATGACTTCAGAAAATAACACATTTAGAGAAAGTGTGATCGTCAGCTAGCAGAAGAATAATCTCTGTACTCTGTACTAAAAAAAAAAAAACAATCATGCTACGGCTAACCACCATGCTAACGAACTCGCTTTAATTTATGAACCAATAAGTGGCTAAAGCTGTGTGTTACCTCAACGCCCTCTAGTGGCGCGTCGCTGATGTTTGTCACGTAGATATTTTGACATTCATCAGTCAAGATGACGCATCTGGTAATGGTCATGTTTAAAGTCAAACTCGTGACTCCCACAAAGACGCATTGCAATCATCCTGTCTGAAAGCGGCTGCAATTCCAATGATTCATTGGGTCCGAGCAATCCATCAAATTCTTCAGAAGGATCCCGCCTGTGCCTCTGACCTTGTTATGCGGCACGGCGGCCATCCCTCGCACCAGAGCTCCCATTTGTCCAGGAGGAAAAAAAAAAAACAGGTCTAATGGCCAGATTGGCATGAAATTCGCACTGAACGCAGCCCTGATTGCATTATAAACCTGAAATGATTTGTGGGTCGTGTTTTATTTGGGTGGCTTCTCTGGATGGTAAAAAGCCATTTGATTGCGCAAAAACAGTTGAATTCAAGAACCGCTTAGGTTTGGCTGACAAAAATCCTTGGGGAATTTAATTTTTCTCGAATCCCGAAATCACTGTTTTTCTTTTAAGCCTATTAACTGGTGCACCGATCATCACATCATAGCTTCCGCATTTATTGTGTAATTTCATCTGAGTTCATTTCTGTGGTATTCATGCCACATCTGTGGAAAATTCCCCTGTCAATCACTGCACTTCCCACCCAGAAAGTGATCCAAGAAATCTTTTTTGGTTTGTTTCAATTGAATATATATTGCATGCATTTCACAATTTTTGATTTGTACAGATAGTTAAAACAGATGTTAAGTCTTATTAAGATCAATTAAATCTTATTAGATGACGGCGCGTGCACACGCTGCGGCTCCAATCTGTTCCGGCCGACTGGTGTTTTCATGTTTCAAAATTCGAGCACTTTTCAAAACAGGCTCACAAAGTGCTTTACGTGGACATATACAAGCGTAGTGCCGTTGACACACAAAACAGAGGCACATATAAAACGGAACCCGACATATCCCACCAAAGTGACTGGGGCAAGGAAAAACTCCCTTTTAGGAGGAAACACTGCAGATGGAGGGCAGGAAACATATAAACAGGGTCATAAAGGGGACTCAAAGGCCAGACGATAGGATGTGTTTTTAGCTGGGTTTTAAAGGAGGACAGTAAGTTCGCCAGTCTGAGCTCCTTGGGAAGATTATTCCAAAGCGAAGGCAGCGTCACCCCGGGTCCTCAACCTTGATTTGGGGACGGCTAGCAGGTTACTGCTAGAGGACCTCAGGTTGCGGGCGGGCACATATGGGGTTGATAACTCTGACATGTAAACTGGGGCAAGGCCATGAAAAGCCTTGAAAGTGGTCAATAGAATTTTAAAGTCTATTCTGAAACTGACTGGCAGCCAGTGGAGGGAGGCTAAGCTAGGAGTGATGTGCTGCCTTTTCCTTTATCTAGTTAGCAGCCTGGTAGCTGCATTCTGGACCAACTGGAGTCTACTGAGGGATTTCTGTGAGAAGCATGTCAAGACACCATTACAATAATCAAGATGGGATGAAATGAAGGCATGAACAATGATTTCACAGTCTTTAGAGCTTAACATGGACCTCATTCTGGAGAGATTCCGAGATTCCTGAGGTGGTAGAGGCAGGTCGGGACCCGCCTGCTGACATGGTTCACAAAGGTCAAGTTGGAATCAAATACAGTATATAGCATATAGCATATAGATATAAAAAAAGCATTGGGCCTAGAATTGACCCTTGGGGCACGCCACAGCTCAGGGGGAAAGGAGGGGATCTATGTTCATCTATAGATACATAGTTAGATGGGTTTGTCAGGTAGGAGGAGAACCACTGCAAGGCCGTCCCAGATATGCCACACCACCGCCGGAGTCTGCTGATCAGGATGGTATGGTCAACTGTGTCAAAAGCTGCAGTTAAGTCCAGTAACACAATGACGAGGAGATCCATTTTCACTGTTGTTTTAGAGGTGGGAGGTTTGGTAGGTTTAATCAGACTGAGGTTATTAAAGTTAACTGAGCAACTACACTGACAGTTGTGAGTTAACGATGAACCAAGAGTAGCTGGCAAGCAATCAGTATTAACATTGCTAGAACAAGAACAATGCAGATCAGGTCTAGGATTGATACTTATTGGAATCCATGAAGGCTGAGTAAGGAACCTTTTTCCTGAAGACTGGAGAGCTGCCAATAGGACCTCAAATCAGCCTTGAGGACCTCAGACTGCTGCTTCCTGGTGTTGTTGGATCCAACGTACACGATCATTTTCCTGCACTCCGGGTGGCGGTGCATAAAGCTCCATGTATTAAAAAAATATAAGAAAAGTAGTTTGACAATCAAATTATATCTCCTTTATAACAAATATACTATATAGGGCTATAATTGATATAAGTGATATGTCTCATTCCATATCTCATTAAATAATTGTTGATATATTTTTTATATCAAAATATCGCTAACACTAGCCAAGAGAAGGGTTGTTTGTGTTCTTCCAAAGATATTATAGGAGAATCTGGCAGCGCAGGGCCTCTTGCTAGTCCACTGTGACATCAAACAGCGCAGAAATGTCGGCGGTCGGGGCGCTGATGTTTTGCAGGGCAGAGTGCTAAAACAAACCCAGTCCGCAAAGAAAAGAAAATACAATTAAAAAAAAGTTACGCAGTGTTTAACATTTTTTAATCCGTAGGTGGGTGAGAAGAGTGGAGCGAAAATGAAAAACAATTGCGTCAGGGATCAGATAAGAAACAGACAGACGGAGGCTTGCCCCTGTTTGCAGAACGGAAGCAGCAGCCAGCGGCGCTGCTGGCTCGGCCCGCACAACAGGGGAGGTGGCCTCGCGTTTACCGCCCCCCACGTAGGGTCCTTTAAAGGAGGGCACATTGTTTGACATGAAGTTCAATGAGATCCTCGCCATCAGTTTTTCTCATCAGCAGTGACTTTTCCCCCCCACTGCGCCCCGTGAGCAGAGTTCCGGCCCACTTTCGGTGTTAAAGAAAGTAGTTCCGTCTAGTTGCTGGGGTCACGCGGATAAAGTGTTTTTGCTCCAAAAAACAGTATGCGTTCAAAAGAGTAATACATTTGCATCACAAATTCTTGCCTGTGAAGTCGGACCTCGCAATCACCTGACACTATTTTAGATTAGATTAGATAGACCTTTATTTATCCCTCAGTGGGGAAATTGACATTGTTTACAGCAGCCGTACATACAACAAACACATTCACACATACACACAGAATGCAGCAAGATAAAAAATAAAGATAAAAAGAACTAGTGTAATAAAGAAGAAAAGGAAAAGAAAAGAAAAGAAAGAAAGAAAGGGAAGATCAGTGCACGATAAAAAAGTACTAGCATAAAAAAATAAAATAAAAATAAATAGAAAAAGGAGCAGTGCAAAAGAACAAATGGGTATGGATGTGAATGTCAGATGGCTCGAGTATTTTTTCTGAGTGAATTTGCACATTGCTAATAAATAGATGATAAATAAATGATAAATAAATTACGGTTCTGCGGTGTAGGGATATTGCACATGATATTGGTTGCTTGGTGGTGTGGTGTTGGTCTACTAGGAGCAGGCTTGATTGTGGAGTCTGATAGCAGCGGGGAGGAAGGACCTGCGGTGCCTCTCCGTGATGCACCGCGGGTGACGAAGCCGGTCGCCAAGAATTCGTGATGCAAATGGATTACTCTTTTGAAGGCATATTGTGTTTGGGAGCGAAACGCTTGAACCGTGTGACCCCAGCAACTAGCTGGAACTACTTTCTGTAGTTCGAACCATCCCTTTAAATATGTCTTAAAAATTCTGAGCGGGTTTCACAAGCCAGATGCATGGAGAAGAACAGCACAGACATGTACTTACACAGAACCTTTAATGTTTAAAAGACCACCAAGGATCTCATTAAACTTCATGTAAAAAAGCCCCCCGAACTATTCCTTTAAATAAGCGTGATTAACAAGTAACAAGTAGCTCTGATGGTGTTTTCGGACCCTCGTCAGATGTTTCCGCCCTCCAGCAAATTCAGAATCAATGATTTTTTGTTTCTGAATCTGATCCATGACGCTGTCAGGCAGGATTAATGGGCGGGATGTATTACATGCAGATGATAAATCTGCAAAAGTGACTCGTGCTTGTGTTTTACAACCCTCCGAGTGCATATAGAGGAAGTTTAAAACCATTACCATGGCGTCATCTGTCCCTCTTGCTGAGCGATAAGCAAACTGTAGCAGATCCAGGACCTGCTTATATGAGTTTATAATGTTGTTTTTTTTATTAACAATTCTCTCAAGTGACTTCTTGGCCTCAAGTCCTTAGCCGGGGACGCATGGAAGTTTGAACCAGGGAGAGCGGAATTGATGCTTTCCCGCAGCGATCGGACCTCCGCGGCAACGGAACATAGCAACGATTTTTCACAGATTCTGCAGGGTAGTCAAGTGCCTTTATCAAATTTTACCCGGCAATTTATCATGGTATGATGGAACACAAACTCTGGGGGGGGGGGATCAAATGGTAAGTGGCATTTTGCTGTTGGACCTTTGTCACAAACTTCCACGTCACACTGAAATTAAAATTTTACTTGGATTTCACAGATAGTGAAAGTCATCGCTAGTTAAATCCGAAAGGAATGAGATCATTTTTGGGAATAACACGAGAAAATGTTAATTGGATAAGATGACAAAGAGATGGAATTTTAAGATAATAAAAGTCATGCCAGCCACGAAACAACAAGACTCGTATTATGTAATAGAATAAATGGATTGAAGGAAAAGCAGTAATAAAACAAATAGAATAATATTTGGAATAAGAGGCCATAATATTGTCGGGCATCACATGAAAGAGAGTGACTGACATTTTATTTTTACATTTAATTGCACTATTATTTCATGACTGCATGAATGAAATTGAATTAATCCTTCAGAAATACCAATGTGTTGTTGCTATGTTAAGCCACTTTGCGTTGTAAACTTTTTTTTACCAAAATTTCCCATCGTTGTTCTGAGAGGAATTACAAATACTTTGATGATAACAAAACAGTGCGAAGCCATGGCAACAGCTGGTACGCGTCGCATCACCGTTATCGAGTTTCACGGTGCCCCCCCCCGTTGCCGCACAGGCCCACCTCAGAGAACTTCCATCTGCTTTACGAGGCTGAACACGAGATTCACGGGAGGCTCGTGAATCTGCGTCCCCCCCCCGGGCTCCATCCGTCTCTAGCAGCTTTTTGCTCGAGAACTTCCTCAACGGCACCCGCTGTGCGCTCCGGTTGCCAGAGGACCTGCTGATAGCTTCTCCATCGAGGCAAGCTTGTCATGCCGAGGATTAGGGCCACATATGAGAAACGCATTTCAGTTCAAAGCTTCCAATCAGAATCCCGGGACATATTCCATCGACTTTATACTCTTGACTTTAGCAAATGTTGGACCTGTGGGCCCGCTGCGCCCCCCCACTGTGCAGAGGATCCATCGGAAATGTACAAAGCCTTGCAAAAATGGCATGATTTTACATTAAGGAACAAAATCAGGGTCATAAACGATCACATTTCTTGCCAAAAAAGTGATATAAAAAGTAGTCTTCCAAGTCTGCCAAGATCAAAAGTGTAGCTGCGAGGCGCACAAAGGCTTCCTTGTCTTAGATCAGCGTCGTCCTCCACTACCGCTTCCTGCCTGCAGGACCGTCCACACCGAGAACTAGAACTAGAAAGATAACTATAATGGTAGCGATGGCAGCATCCACACTGATGAACGATATCGCTGTGTTGCTAGGTTACACCAAGCACGTCCTGTGCGCACCAAGGTTGGTTATTGTTTTTGGAGCCAAAGAAGAACGATTAAAAGTCAGTGCTCAGCTTCAATCAGTGATGCTAAAAACCACAAACCAAGCCAGGAACCTGGGCGTAATCATGGGCTCTGACCTGACCTTCAATTGCTATGTGTTGATTACATAGAGCGATCACATTCCAGATGTCCCTCCTCTTGGTTGCATTGTTATAAAGTTGATTACTTTTATCAAAGAGAGTTGGACATTTTTGAACTTCACAGATGTTGTACGCCATTTTGAATGCGTCCGCGAGTGACGCAGTGACTTGTTGAACGTCTCAACGTGTCATTTCGGATGGATTTGCATTGGCTGTCAGTATTTCTATCGTTCATCAAATTGCTCTGAAAGTGATTCAAACGATATCGTCCTCCATGATCGTTTGATTCGATTCGATATTTAAAACTATATATTCATAGTTAGCCTAAAGTTCTTGGTGTGGATGGCCCTCATCTCTGAAATGTTCCGTTGACACAAAGCACATCTCAGGAGTCCAGAGCGGCTCCTGACCGTGGTCTGACATCCATCTCGGCACAGATGGTTGGGTTTGCCGACCATCTGATAATGCTAACAAACATCTCTCTGGCTGCTGGCTCACAGGAAAGTGTTGGAGGCACGAGCTAAGCTTTTAGATTCCCTGATGTTACAACTACGGCTGATTTCACATGCTGATATTGTCCGGGACCTCAGTAGGGGAAGTCTCTCATCCTTCCACTTCCTGTTCCTCCGCAGTACACAAGGGTACTTCGCAGCCGCGGCTCTCCAACCCCGATGATCACGGGTCATCCACGTGTTGACACGCATTGTTAACATGTGTCTGAACCAGGAAAAAGCATTTGGAACTGGTCTCAGAGAACTTCTGTAAACATCCAAATACGAAAAAATGTCCAAAATATGCACGCAAACGCCTTTAAAACGATACTGATACCAATTGAGTACTTCATTTGATAGTTATTGTTACTTAATTTAACATTAATCATGCGAATAGAAAGCAATCAGTTGTGTAAATGCCAAGTTTCGATACTACTTGGTACTGGGTTGTTTTGGTCGATACCTGAAAGGTATGGAGTACTGATATCCAGCCCTACCCACCGCCCGGTTTGGCGCTGGCGGAGATCCATTAGAGAATGTTGCAGTAAAACCCCTTCAGGATGAATTAAACCATTAAAACAGCAAAGATAAAATATGCAATTTGTAATACATTTCGGTCTTAATCGTATAAAGCGTGCCGCAAACGTGGCTAGGTGCTTTACTAAGGCGCTGCCTCGAGGTGCTTTCTGTACATCATCGCCTTCAACTTTAAGCGTGTAGGAATTTACTACCATTAAATCACTGTTGACGGTAATTATCTACTATTAAAGTGCGCAACACAGGCTCATCTTTGTGGGAAGCTCTTTTATTGACAACCGTCCAACTCCACTGTCGCCCCAGCATTACGAAAATATGGCTTTGCTGGTCTCACTTTGAGCAACATCCCCTCTGGTCTTGACAGTCCACCCCAACAGGTGATATCCACTCTGTCTTTGGAATTCAAGTGTTCTTTGACCTTTAAGAGACAAGAAGCCGCAGTTGCCTCGTGGGCCAAGACAACGAGTGGGAGCCGCGCTGGATCGGCCCGGGACAACCCTGACAGCGCTTCAGCTGGCTGAAGGACTGACAGGCATCTTGGCCCACCACAGGGGGATGTCAGGAGTGAAGACCTCTCGAGGTATGTTCCCAAGACCACTTTTTCTTCTACAGCAGCACAGTTGGAGATTGGCCCCCCAGATGACCCCTAGACATTCTTTGCTGGTCTTTGGAAGATCAGCTTTACAGAAATGTGGAATGAGGAATTCTAGACAAGATGCTGACAAATGGGTATACTTGACATCTAACTTCGCAGAGGAAGTACGTCCGCCTCAGTGATTGAGTGCCAAGTAATTGGTCCATCATCATAAAAAACCATTGGAGACTAGGGCTTTCATAATATCAGATTTTCACTTCACGATTATCGTGGGCAAAAAAATGTCACAATGACGATATTTTCACGATATTAACCAAAATGGAAATAATAATGGTACAATCAATGAAACAGATCTTTAACTTTATTTATGATGATTTCTCTTTTGGCAAATTAATTACAATCAAAATACTTATCTAAGGAGGTATAAAGACAATATGAAAACAGTAACTGTACAACTGCATACAAAAAGTTGTTAGGCTCTTTTCAAGTGGCACTGGATCATTTACACGATATTATCATTTATGCACATTTTTAACACGATATTGACATTTCATTTTTTAATACTTCAATACCAGTATATCGCAACAGCCCTATTGGAGATGTTAAAATGTATGGTAACACTTTATATTAAGGTACCATAATAAGTGTTAATTAATGACTAATATGCCTCAATTAACAATTGTTAATTGTTGTTTCTCAAAAGTAACGGTATTATTATGCTTGAATTAACACTTTACATAATCCTATTGTTTATAAGTATCTTATAATGCCCATTTAATTGTTAATTGATGCTCATTAAGTATTAATTAATGCTTATTGTAGAACCTTAATATAAAGTTACCAAATGTATACAATATTTGGAGTACGACAACAACAGAGTCACACTACACATTTGTACACAACAAAATGGCATGCTTCTGCAGATTCTATTCATAGTATCTTGTCAGTGTAGATGTATTAGATGTCAGTGAGGTACGCAGAAAACTGCTTATCAAGTACAGTATGTCAGATTGCAGTACAGTAGTATGAGACACGAGTGCGCCGCGGGGTGCCTCACATTTGACGGCTTTCCAACAACTAATAAGGCGCCTTCGATGGGACCTTATATCATGGGGCCTCCGAACACTCCCTGGAGGAGTCGGGGGGGTGGGGGGGTGGAAGTGATTACCAACGTGGATTCATTTCACTCTTTGCATGAGGCGCTTCACAGAGTCTACTCGTGATCAAAGCGGCGAAGACGTGTTGGCGCAGGTCCCGAGCGGGGCCTCGGCGTGCATCATTCCGAGGAACTGTCTCACTCGACATATTCAATGTGTCTGGGAAAATAAACAAAACCAACCCAACAGTCAACTTTTTTTTTTATGAGGAATTCTCATTTGGATAGAGGTTGCCGATGCTCTCTGGCCGGGGAGCCGTCATAACAGTGGCGCCTGTCAGGGCGGTGGGAAGAGGGAAGCGCAGACGGCGACTCGGAGAGGTGAAGCAAAGTCCACCGAGCCTCGTCAATCGCCAACGAGGAAGAGATCTGATCTGCCTCGAGGAACCCTTCAGAGTGTGTGACGAAGCCGTCATGGCACAGGAGTGTGTGTGCGGTCGTGTCACAAACGGTTCCACTCACTGAGATTCGGCGGAAGCAATCGATCCCGGAAACCATTTTTCCCTTTTTTTCCCCAGAGTCAGAAAATTCTAGGAAAAGACTTCAGATACTGTGCACAACAAAATGATACGAATAGGGGCTGCATTGAGCCAGCGATCACGAGCACAAGCGCCAAAAGATTCCTTTGATTTCTGCCAGGTCTCCCGAGCTTCCTCTGAACAGACTGAAATCTGTATTTCGTCCTGAAAAGTCATTTCTGCCCACTCACACCACTCAAAAGCACCGGCAGCATTAAGATTCCAAAATAATTGTCCTGCTAAATTACCGTAAAAGGCACAGATCGCCATCTTCGTTCCCAAAGAAAACGTGTACAAGCATATACAGGTGCATCTCAATAAATTAGAATATCATAGAAAAGTTTATGTATGCCAGTAATTCAATGTAAAATGAGAAACCAATACATTATATAGATCTATTACACACAGAATGGAACATTACAGGTCTTAATTTATTAAATTCCTTCTAATTATAATGATCACGGCTTACATTTAATGAAGCACTAAAATTCAATGTCTCGAAAGACCAATTTGAAAAAGTATTTTCAATAAGGAAATGTTGGCCTCTGAAAAGTGCCTCCATCTATATGCACTCAGTACTTGGTTGGGGATTTTGGATTTGATTTACTAGAACTTGACTTTTCCATGATATTCAAATTTTTTTAGATAATAATAATAAAAATATTAATAAAATGTATTTGTAGAGCACTTTTCAAAACAAGGTTACAAAGATGCACCTGTACTTGCTCTGGTCTCGTGTTTTGAGGGCCAAACAGAGTTCCAAAATTGCCTGTGCTTGCTGAGCTGCTAGAGGCGCCCCGTTAAAAAACAATCACTCAATCAATCTTTATCTAATTGCACCTCACGCACAGGTCAGATCAGGCAGATCAAAGAGCCTCAGCAATGACCGATGGGACGCTGGCACGCCAATGTCCGAACATTCCGTTTTTAAAACGCGCAAAAAAACACCACAACACAGTGACTCCATTAAGAGAGAAAATTGTACAAATAGACATCAAATGAGTGTGAGAGATTGAGATCATCCCAGTAATCCTGAGAAGGTGAGTGGCAGGTTTGAAGCGGTTGATGAGCAGCTGCTGTCAGATCCTCGGGCGGACTCTTGCCTTGAAGCAGCAGAGTTCAAGGGCGCCTCGGCAGCTTCAAGCGTGTGTGTGAATCTCGGAGGAGCCGAAGGGCCTCATTGCTTCATCTACTGTTCATACGTGACACGCCTCAAATCCAAACACAGGGTTAAACAACTACAGGGCCGGGAGGCGGGTTACACAAAGATATTTCTATTGTCAGATTTTCAGTGGGATCGTATGGATCAAAAGAGCATCTAGAAATGTGGACATCATAAATCCTCTACAGAAACGAGCTGTACTGATTATACACATACAAGTCCATTGTTTGCGAAATCACATATTACGAAACTTGTTTTTTCTCACCTCATCTCACCTCATCAATATCCACAATGAGTTTTTGATGAGATTCCACAGTTTTACAGCCATCATCTACAAATTCATCTACAAAAAAAAGTAACGCCTTCTGTCAGAAGTGTCGAAAAGTGAAAATCATGCATCACTCAGTTTGACAGACTGGATTTACGGTGTTAATGAGCTTTCAAATGTGACCAGAATACATGAAAGCGCCGCTTTATTAAAGCAATCATGGAAAATATGTAATTTGTCGACACACCATTATTCTAAAACCAACACTGTAATTCTAGCTCAGCTGATTTATACCTTTTTGCGGGGTTGAACAGGGGGGCGGAGCTTAGCTCTGGTGCCGCCTGCGCAACATCAAAGTGCGACAAGAACCGATTTGTGCTCTTGAGAGTTCACAGAGGCTGCCCACTCCAACACGCTCTCCCTCCGAGCTTCAGCGATTACATTTCCGTCGCCTCGGGAACGGCCTGTCACGTCCAGACCTTGATATCTGTGGTACATGGACGCCGATAAGCCTGT
Source organism: Mullus surmuletus (assembly GCA_903171835.1). Classification (NCBI taxonomy): domain Eukaryota; kingdom Metazoa; phylum Chordata; class Actinopteri; order Syngnathiformes; family Mullidae; genus Mullus; species Mullus surmuletus. The sequence goes on along the minus strand of CAESWR010000655.1, from coordinate 51,206 downwards.
ACAGAGTAGACAAGCAGGTACTGTGAATAAAGTCCAAGGGCCGGCGATACTTTTTGCAGTTAATCACCAGTAACTGGAGTCTGTGTATTGTTTCTCACCAAATTGCCCCCGCAAGGTGCAACCGCAGATCTTATCCCGGTCGTGTTCCCCATCTCACAGCAATTACTCAGAACAGCCAACCGGCCGCTTTCGCTCGCCCCGACCGATGACTCAACCGACAAGAGTCACATGTCGGGACGCTTTTACCTTGAAGCTACTGCCGTTCCCCAGACTCCCGCAATTTCATCGCAAACAAACACAGATCGCCACAGACGGCCATAAAAGGCGGATGGGAAAGCAGAATGCCGGACTGTGTTTTTCGGGGACGGAGCCTTATCTCCCAGATGACATGAGAGCCCTGGGAGCGAAGCCCCCGGCTCCTTACAAACCCTCCCTTCGGGCGCCGTGTGTCTCAACAGCACGCGGCGCTATGATCTCACATTCCTCAAATATTCGGGCCGAAAAAACCCCCCCCGAAAAACCCAGAAAAGGTGCAACTGTCAGAACATACGATGTGGAGCGTCGCAGTGCATTTTGGATGTCGTTTATGTGCCGATTAAATGATTGGAAATCAATGTTGGAGAGAAAACCGGCTGAGCTGGTAAGTGGTGGTTAAAAAATGACACGCACACTAACAAACATCTGCAGGCGCACAGCCAAAGATTTGCATATTGTGAAAAAGTTATTTTCTAGCACCATCATTTCAAACTGTCATTTTTTTCAGGATTTATGACACAAAGGGACATAATTCCAGCTTTCTTTACTACCGTATTTGTGAAATCAAATATTTTTTTCATGCTCTCAATACTTGGGTTTTTTCACCATTCTTGTAGCTGTATTCGACGATAAAAAAACAACCCAAACCAAAATGGTGCCAAACACGATAATATAAATACGTTACAGGAAATAATAGAAGAAAAAAAAAGGTTTATTTCAACATGCTTGGTTCAACATGCATCTACAACTGTGGTTGGAGGCCGTATCAGACACAATATATCATAACAACTGTCACCTGGATGCTGCCTTTTAATTGCAGGCGAAATTTCCCAAACGTGTTGGTCTGGTTTGCAAATCGTGGATCGTGCGTCGCCATGGCGAACGCCGCGAGGAGAGAGCCTTAATGCCAGCAGCACATCAATCTGAGGACCTTCGTGTCTTACAGACTTTTTTTGAGGGGGGCGGGCGGCGGGGGGAAAAAAGGAAAAGTGTGATTTCCTGCAAAACTTCATTCTTTCCAACGGTCCACTTCATTCCACAGTGCTGTTGGTGTGAGCGGGTTTGTACATGCTCCGTCTGCAACGTTATGACGCTTCTTAGGTGTGCCTTTTTATTTATTTAATTTTTTTAACATTTGGAGGAGCGTAGAGGTGCATCTCAATAAATTACAACATCCTTGAAAAGTCCATTTCCAGTAGTTCAAGTACAAAATCAAAAACAAGTATTGAGTGCATATGGATGGATACACTTCTCCGAGGCCAACATTTTCATATTAAAAATACTTTTTAAAAATTGGTGTTTTGTAATATTTAATTGTTTGAGACACTGAAAAGACACTGACGGTCTTCATTGAATGTAAGGCGTAATCATTATAATTAGAAGAAATTAAATAAATGACATGTTTCATTCTGTTTGTAATAGATCTATATAATGTGTTTCACTTTCTGTATTACATTACTGACATAAATAAACTTTTCTATGATATTCCATAGTAATAGTAGTTTTTTTGAAGAAAGGAGGACAAATGGTGACGTTAGAAACTATTTTGCGGGATTCTTTTACCATTGTTGAGAGCCTGGAGATTAGTGGAAGCACAAGCTTGAACATTCTAATGGTGTTGTAAGATGTAGCGGTTTGGGGGGGGGGGGGCACCTTTTACGGACGACTGAAGGTCAAAATCTATGCGAAAGCCGCCGCAGGAACCCAAAACGTTCTCCTAATGAACAGGTTTCTATCATCATTTCTTCACCCACCTGGAATCTATTTTTCCAAACTACATAGTTAAAAAGCAGGCAATCACTTCCCTTTTCCTTTTTTTTTTTCTTCTCAAAACTTCACAGCACTTTCGCAGGTGCTGCTTATGCTCCTCTCGCACAATATGGGACCCATTGCAAAATTCCTTGAATAACATATTGGGAAATAATTATCCTTCAAAGCGGAGGGGCTGATTTCTCAAATTTTTTCAACATAATCTTTTCGATGCTGTGAGCACAACAAATTACCTTTAATTCCTCCTTCCGCGTAACAGGCTGAAAACGGGAGTCCTCGGGGACAGATAATAAGCAAAAGGCCAGATAAGAGATAGCGGCGAAAATGTTTTTCCTGCTGGTGAGCTTTTATAACGTCCTGCTCGGGAGCGTGTGATCGCACGTGCCGAGGGGAAAAGCGCACGTCTTTCTGCACAGGAAGTCCCGTCCTGTGCCGTCAAGGCATAGTTGCATTAGACCCCGTGTGTTTGTAAATGACATTACATCGAAAATGTAATTGGTTGCAAGAGACTAATGATGGCATACTTTTGGTACATTGGATTTCAATTTGGAACTCAATTTGGGATTTCAAATTGGATTGGCACCAGGCTTGACATCCTGTGAGGAATGGTATGATGCACCTCCGGTATTAAATGTCAAGTGAATGTTTTGTCTTTTGTTGGACGTCATCGGTCGGATCAACACAGCGTTAATCTGCAGAGACGCATGTGTGAGAACTTGCCGAGATCGTTAGGCCTCTCACGATAGCAAATTTTGCCTGACGATATATTATCCCACAAATTATAGGCGATAAATGTTATTATTGTCAATATTATATATATCTAGCAATATATATGCAATACATTTGAATTTCTTATAGAGTATTTAATATTGTAACTGGTATGTCGAGAATTCGGGTTGTCGCCATATACCAGTATTAAAAAAATGTACACTTCAATATCGTGTTAAAAATGTGCGTATTATAATATCATGAAAATGATCCAGTGCCACTTCAAAACAGCCTACTTTTTGTATGCAGTTGTACAGTTAATGTTTTCATATAGTCTTTATACTTCCTGAAACAGGCATTAATCTGCCAAAAGATTTTTTTTTAAATCAGTTAAAAATTAATTCCATTGATTGTACCATTATTAATTACATTTTTGTTAATATCGTGATAATATCATTATCGTGACATTTTTTTGCCCACGATAATCATGAAGTGAAAATCTGATATTGTGACAGGCCTAGTTCGCTGTCATTTATCATGCAATTAATTGTTTTATTGATTATTGCGATAGGCCTAGACGTTATTGGTCGGATCCACACAGAGTTAATCTGCAGAGACGTCGTGTGTGTGAACTTGCCGACACTTGCGGAGGAGATCGTCGGCTTTTGACAGGACCAGACTCTGGGTGGGCGGCCATCTGCCTGGACTGGTGGGGTTGGGAAGAGAGGAGGCGGAGAGTGCAAAGAGGGGGGGGGTGTGGGGGGGGGGAATCTCTGCAGAGAGGCACGACGCTACCTGATGCATGCGGCTTCCTTCCTTCCTTCCACTACTGCACAAAAACAGCAGAAACATCAGCAGTGAGTCGTCATCTCGCTTTATTTGTCAACCCGAGACCCCTCCCACCACCACCAACACCAACACCACCACCACCACCACCGGCTATTGCATAAAAAAAGACCCCCC
>CAESWR010000655.1:21913-47252 GCA_903171835.1 Mullus surmuletus | reverse complement strand
GATATATGGGGGGGGTTTCAAACAGTTGCGTGTAATTTGCTCGCCGACGAGCGTGACAAATTGACTCAGCCTCGCAGCGACGACCGCAGGCCCGCTCGGGTTTGCGCTCAGGAGGGCTCCCCGTCGAGTCTGCGCGTACTCCCCCCCCCCTCTCCTCGCAGTGACAAGTGGGTCTTTGACTATTCTCGACTATCAGTTATTGGCCTCTTTTTTGTTTCTTTGAGCGCTCGACATCAGAGACGAGGATTGTTTAAGTCATCTGACTGCTTGGAAACGGGCCAATCTGGCACCATCTTTTACAGTGACAGAGGAGGAGGAGGGGGAGGAGGAGGGGGGCTCGTACATTGCCGTTTGCCCCCGAGTTACGACTTGTGTACTCTCACAAAAGCGGTTTTAAATCCCGGTCACAAACTCACAGAGAGGCGCTTTGAGAGGGACAACGGAACAACAGCGGCTGCCGGAGCGCACTTCGGGGAAGAGAGAGAAAAAAAAAGTGGAACGTCCAAACGATATTTTAGTGGCCGTCCCAGCTGAGACAAGATCTGCTGGGGCGGAACTGGAGCGGGACGGTCTGCCGAGAGCGGGCTGTGAAAAATCCCCCTGTGAAATGGAATGAACTTAGGGAAAATGAAGAACACATGACGGGTGCCGGCTGCCGACGGCGAGCGTGCGTCATCGTCGGGCCGTCGCATAAAGTGTGTGTCGCCAAGGGAAAAAAAAAGAGATGGGAGGGACTGATTAGATTGCGGGGTGAGGGGCAGCAGGTGCGAGCGCGGATCAATAAAAGCGACCCAAGCCGGGCGTGGACGCGGCGCGGAGGGATGTTTTCGCTGGGTTATTTAGAGGCACCGATCCTCCGGCCTGGAGGAAATCTGCAGGGCCAACACGTCATTTCCTTTAATTGTCCGTGATACAATCATTCCGTTTTTAAAAACAATAACACAGGAGTGACTCACATCTTAGCAAAGAAGAAGAAGAAGAAAACATAATAAATCCAGTGATAAACAATAACTACTCGTGGAGGAAAACATAACAAATACTTTGATCGTGCGATATGTGAAATCACATTCGGATGAAGAACACTCGCGCTGGCATCTACATCCGCCAAAAGCTTCCAATTGTGCTTTTTGTTACAAGACCCCCGTGTGCAGTTTCCCTTCTTTCTGTGATTAGTGTTATTAAAACGGCGCGGCCTGTGCCGAGCGGTCGCGCAAATAAAAGTGATCGATTAAGAATACTATTTGTGGGAGGAGAAATGCAGTCTGGTCCTGGAGCGTCAACTATAAAAGTAGTCCTGCTAGAAATCCAAACACGGTCAATCGCCGCTCAGAATGCGCTCGATCTCCTCGAGTCTCTTCAGGGCGGCGGCCCTTTTTTCCTCTATATCTTTAATCTCCTGAGTGGACTTACCCTTAGTCCGCTGCTCAGAATGGCTAGTGTCCAAGGCTGATTGGTCCCCGCCCGCGCCGCCCAGGCTTTCAGCAGAGGATTTCCGCACATTCTTCTCCGTCCCTGCCCCCTTCCCAACGCCATCGGCGCCCTTCCCTTCCTCCTCGCCCGCAGGCAGCCCTTCTTCCGTTCTCTTTATCTTTTCCTCCTCGGCCGCCACCGCCCCGCTACTGCCGCCGCCGCCACCCCCCCCCTCCTCCGCCACCACCGCCGCCGCCGTGAGCGGGTGGCCGGCCGCGCTCATGGCCGCCATCTTGCCCCGCACGATGTGCAGGTGGCGCCGCACGTACTCCTCGTGCGGCGCCAGGGCCAGCGTCTCCTCCAGGCAGCGCTCGGCCCGCGGCAGGTCGCGCTCCTCGAAGTAGACCACGCAGAGGTTGTGCTTGCCCTGCACGTTGGTGGGGTCCATGCTCAGGATGCGCTCAAAGCAAGCCTTGGCGCCGCGCGTGTCCTTCTTGTGGTTCATGAGGATGTCGCCCTTCAGGATGAGGCCCTTGATGTGCTCCGGGTGGTGGCGCAGCAGCTCGTCCAGCACCGGCAGCGCCTCCACCTCCTGCTTGGACTGCGAGTAGAGCAGCGCCAGGTTGAAGAGGGCGCTGCGGAAGCCCGCCTGCAGGCTGATGGCCTTGCGCATCCAGCGCTCGGCCGCCGCGTTCTCGTTGGCGTCCATGGCCAGCATGCCCAGGTTGAAGTAGCCGTTGGCGTCCTCGGGCTCCTCCTCCACGTAGGCCAGGAAGCGGCGGTTTGCCTCGGGCCAGAACTTGGGCTGACCTGCCGGAGAGAGAGCGGAGGAAGCGCTTGAAACGGTCTCACGCAGGGCTGGGGAGCCAACTGATACTGAAGTTGAATACTAAATACTAAATACTAATACTAAAGTTGAATGAAAAAAAAAAGGTATGTGTATCTGTGGTTGTCCTTTAATGCTGTTGAAGATTCTAAAACACCATAAGGGAAAATGAACAATTTTATTCCACTTCTTCAAAGTCTTAAAATGACATCTTTGCGCTGGAAGGACAATGTATTTTGTTTGTTGTTTGCAAACATCCAAAATCGAAAAAAGTTGGCATCGTATCAAGGAACTTTGAATGATACCTCGCCTTTGTCTCACGCTCATGCTATTATAATGTTAGATCACCATCCCACAAGCCCATCCATCAAACTCTAAAACAGAATCCAGTGATAGATTGACAGAGAGAGGGAGAGAAAAAAAAGATGACAAACTGGAGCCTGTTTCCATCTGCTGTTCAGGATCTGATTCTTGTTTCTATTGAGAGAGTCTGACGATGTCAGAGCCACAAAACAAGAGCCGCGCCTGAGAAAGCATCGGGCTGCTGAGCGCCTGCTGCTCTTTACCGCGCTGCAAAGAGTCAAGTGACCCTTCGCTGAACTTCATTTGTCATCTGAGAAATAGCTTAGCGTTAACAATAGACTACAAAAACACCGAGCTGCTGCAAACACTGGAAGAAGTTTTAAAAAAAAAAAAGCATTATATCACATGTCGGCACTAACGAAAAGTCAAGTTGAAACATTTGTATTGTTTGAACGCAATCGAATAGAATGTGATACACCCCGTTTATTCAAATAAAAGTTGAAGAATCGGAAGCGGCTGCCAAACTTCCCTGGCGAACGGCGAAAACAAAACATTGTGATCGATGGGGTTGGCGGTGAGAACGTGTCGCACCTGCGCCGACTTCGGAGCGAGTTTGACCGTTAGCAGTCACGCCAAGGTGAGAGTGCTGAAAAAACACCCCAGCCCGCTTTAATGACTCACCTTTTGTGTTAATTCTATTTGTTTGCCGCAAGCGCATACTTGCAGCGGCAGAATGTGGGAAGGCCGATTCGAAAAGCGATAAAACAAATATCACGGAGAAAAAAAAAAGTCTAACATAAACAACCCGAGCGCGTCAGTCAAAGCTGCTGTACACAAACCGGTCGTATGTTTTTACAGTGTTGAGTTGATGGACAGAAACTTGGCCGCCGCCACCGCCTCTGCCAGTGCGGACTGGGTTCATTGCGAGACGAGTGCTTGGTTACACCCACACTTTCTACTGATTCTTTTGTCGAGAGCAAGAGGAGCATTGAAGCGAGGAAGAAAAAAAACTCACCAGACTCCTGCATGAGAAGTGCTGAGTTGAAGAGCGCTAGCTTGTGGCGTTGGTTGAGCTCCAAGGCGTGGTTGAAATTCTTCAGTGCCTCCGACGGCTCCTTCATCTCGATGTTGACGATGGCGAGGTTGTACCACAGGTCGGCGTTGGTGCGGTCCAGCTCCAGCGCGCGGAGGTAGGCGTCGCGCGCCTCGGTCAGCTTGTTCATCTTCAGCAGCAGCTCACCTCTGGGATGGATTGAATGTTACGTTTGTGTTACATCACAACCCAGAACACGCTCAATACCGGATTTACAGTGGGATGTAGGGGTGTGTATTGGCAAGAATCCGGCCATGCGATTCATATCCCGATACAGGGGTGGTGATGCGATATATTGGGATATATTGGGATACTGTAAAAGCAAGGTGATATATTGCGATGTTCCCCCCCAAAACCTGAGGCATCGCGAGATCTTTTTATCTAGTGAGAGAAGGGGAGTGGAAGGAGGGGGAAAGCCAAATGGCCGAGTCTGCTGCCAACTAGCTGTTGGAGGCATAAATAAAACACAAAACCACTGTCACCAAGCAAACAGCTGATGAAAAATAAAATACAAAATATTGAGTGTTTAATAAAAATCAATACTGTAAAATGTTGTTTTGTTCCACATATTTGTTGTCAAAGTACAACGGGAAGCTCTTATTTTTGCCTCAAAGAGTGAATAAATGACATAATGCAATGTAAAATGTAGTTTCCACTGTTTCTATCGATCTGTAAGGACTTGCACAGTGCATCAGAAAGTACAGTCAACCAAGTGTCTGTCCATATTGAAGCACGCTCAAGTCAGTGGGTCATGTGACATGCAGGCACATGACTGATGGCCGGCCAGATATCGTCCTGAGGGACTCTTAATGTCTCCAGGAACATGGGCGCCAATTCCCAAAGGGGTATTATTTGGATAAACCGGTCACACATTGGGGATCTCAAACAAGTTACTTTTTCAGCTGAGAAAATATTGAAACTTCATAAAAGTGGAATGGCGCTCAGTAGAGTGCACAGCTACGCCGAGGCTGAGCCATCCCTCACGTGTCTAATAGGTAAACAAAAAAAAAAGGTCTGATAACAAGGGTGATTTATTCCTCTCATTCTCCGGAGCGGAAAAGCAAAATGTTGAGATGTGCGCGGCATCGTCAATGGTCGCGTGGGGACGTGTGATGGGTGCAAAGGTCGACCCTTGCCTGCTGATGTACGCTTGTTTGAAGTCGGGCCTCATGCTAATGGCTTGCCGGTAGAGCTGGTCGGCCTCCTCTAGGCGAGACTCGTTGGCCCTGATCAGGTTGGCCAAGTTGATGTAGACGTTGAGGTGGTTTGGTGCCACGCGGGTCGCATACTTCTTTCCGGGTATAACCTGGCGGGTACACGGTCAGAGGAGAAGTCTCACGGTCGGCAAACATCCAGCAGCCACAACACATGTCGTAACAAGTTATTTTCGGAGATTGATCAAAGGAAACTGTGCGTGTTATCGCCAACTTTGCAGCTCTCCAGGCAAATTGTTTTGCTTTTTGGCCCACCAACTACTTCCTCCTAAACCAGATTCCAAGCAGACAGCGTTATGTAATAGCTCCAAAATTGAGACAATTCAAGAGGGTTTGGAAAGTTTTGGAAATCACAAGAGAGGAGCTCTGGAATGAAGCGGGTGCTGACTCCATGTGGGATCAATGGCCCAATTATGGGATACATGCCTCAGAACAACAACCCTCCTGACTATCAGCACTCCCAAACTTGCTGCTGCTGCATTGAGTCAGCTGCCAGACTTCAGCAGCATTCAGCCTTGGAGCGATGAGTAGGGGTGTCCTGATCCGATATTGATATCGGTCCGGTATCAGCAAAAATAAATAAATACATAAAAAAATATCGGCCTGCATGTAAAATCTCTGATATAAGCACTTCGATACAAGCAGTCCATTCCAGACTCCGCTCCAGCACTTCTATCCAGCAGATTAGATTAAAATGTCTGTAAACCAGTGGTTAATAATAAATAGGTCAAGTTTTCTCATAGCCACTGTTGCTGACTATTGTTCTCTGTTAGAGAAATATCACTTGATCAAACGTTTGCTAACATTTCATACTACAAAATAAGTCACAAAAGTAGGTATGATTCATGCGAATATTGGATCGGATTGGTATCGGCCAATACTGAATGCTGCAATATCGGGACAAAGCTAGCGATGAGGTCAATGTGGTCTACCTGCGGCATCAGGGACTTGGCGACCAAGTAGGCGTCCTCGGCCTCCTTGGACCTGTTCAGGTTCTTGTAGGTCCTGCCGACGTTCATGTGTGCGCCGATGTCATCTGTGGGCAGATTTGGAGATGTCTGAGAAATACCAGACTGGAACAATTAGCGTCTCTGGAACACACATATGAACTCACCCGACCCCAGTCAGATGCATCAAACATGTTTTCCCGGTTCCTTTGACACGTATAAACCGAAAATGAATGTGAGTATACGTGATAAAGTGCTTTGAAGGGTCCCGGAGGACAATAAACCCCGCAAACTGGTGAGGGAAAGTGTGGAAAGGGGTCAGTCGGGAGAGGCAGAACCGATGCCCGGCGATGAGCGAAAGAGGAAATCCTCTTCGATTTAATGTGTTTACGTCATTAATCGTTTGGGAGGCGGTGTTTCAGCTGAGGATGGCCTGCAGGCATACCGAGCAGGGAGGTGGTGAAACAAAACACATGAGGGCTTTTTTTCCTCTTAAAGTTCATTTAGTTCACCGAGGGTTTTCAAGGTGAAGGTCTTTGGAGCGTAATTCTCTGGATTTGTGGAACAAAAGGCTAGCTGTTGACCATGTGTGAGGAGGCTTCTGGATACAGTGAGGTGAAAGAATCTCATGGGGGATATTAAGGGAGGGGAGGTCACTCCTCCTTCCATCTTAAAATGCACCGGAATTTCACTTTTTTGGATTTCACAATAATTCACTCTGGTTTGAGAAAATTATCCACAGCATTTTTACGTCGACTCTTCTCAGTTTTATGAGCGTAGTCAGTAAGCACGGATCAAAGCCTTTAGCTGGTTGAAAAAGGAGGGTGGAAACACGACCCAAAGCAAAGATAAAATTCCTCTCAAAACAATGGCACGGAAGACAATTTATGCAAATATATTTCCACCAGGCATCTGATATGTAAAGTAGAGCGGAGTAGAAAGAAAGCGGGCCGATTTTATCGCAGCCGTGGGTCTTTCAAAGGAGCAAAATGAAGCTAATACATAGTGTCAGGAGAGGCCTCGTACCTCGCATCCGACTATGCACTTCGCATTACTGCCCATTAAAGGCCATCTGGAATGAGATTTGGGAATTCCTACAGCGCGTAGCTGACTCTCCCGGCCATCCATAAGAGCTTTTTACCAAGATCTCAGCACGGCAGATGACAGCGAGGAGAAACGTGCAGTAGATAACACATGTTCAGGCAAATTATTATTATTTTCTTTTTCTTTTTTTTTTAAATCAACAGTAAAGGCGCTCAGACAGAGAACATTGAAAACATTTCCAGATAATATTGTAGTACATTTGTGAGACGGCTTGAGCACTTAACAGATCCACAATTTTCAACACAAATTGAATTGAGACGGGCAGGTCTTGATTGAGAACCTGGCAAAAGATGCAAACCTGTGCAGTGGTGACGCAACTGTAGAAGACTATTTTTCGATTTATGTCAAACCAATGTAATATGTGACATTCACTGCCTTTTGCCCTTTGGCCATCTGTTATAGTGCCTGATGCTCGTATGACAGACAGACAGTAAGGTTTATCTGCCAATCGGCGTAAAACAGATGATTGAACAATGGTTAGAGGATGTATGGAAACAATTATTATCCTTCCTGTATTTGTGACAAGCAGCCTGTGTTCTGTCTAAATGCCTGTAAAAACTCACATGCAGTGGACTTCACTCAGGAAACGCCTGAAAGCTGGTTGTATGAGTGGTTTCCCATTTCTTTAGAAATCAAAAAGACTTCTTCCAGAACTTCAGTAGGGTATTGGATTTGCCTTCACCAAACAACTGCGACAGAAATCCACCACACGTGGTTAGGGTTCTCCCTGTCACCTCAGCCATATGTTTTTTCTCTGCCCAGCACTAATTGGTTTTTGGACCAGATATTTCAATATTATGTCCACAGTGCTTGGAGTTAGTTTTGATTGCAATATATTGGGATCCTTTCCTTCTCCTTCCTTTGGGACAGTTTGGCTTTCACTTCCCTAGTGCCACAACGCTGCTTATTATTACATTGGAAATCGGTTAAATCTGAATGCTTTCTAAAACTTTAGAAGATAAAATATATTTCAGAGGGTGCACTGATAAGTTTTTCTATGAATGGCAACCATTTATTTCATATTTTAAAAGCTTGGAGCTACTCCCCGATTGAATGTGTGCCTGTTTCTGTGACTTTTAATCCTTGAATAAGCAATGTTGTGTGTTGGTCATATTGTGCTTGAGTTGAGTTGGGGTGGGGGTGGGGGGGTCTCTATATTGTTCTTTAGCTTTGGTTGTTTTGCTTTTGTGTACATGTGTACAAAAAAAGGGAGTGAATTGTATATCTCATTGCCATTATCTCAGTACATTTCCATATAAAAATTATTAGGAAGAAATAAAAATCCACCAAACATCATTAAAAAGGCAGACGTACTGGGATGACAAATGTACTCATAATTGGCCTTGACCAAATACAGCAACCTCACCAGCATGAAATCATCAACCCAAAGTCTGGGCTTCATCCTGGACAGCAGTGCGGCCGCAGCCTGGGGCGACACGTTGAGCAATCTGTCCAGTCATGCTTTCATCAGCTGAGGAACATTCCCGACGTTACATCCGCTCCGTCCCAGAGCGGCACAGTCGGAATGCGATACACTCTGTCCGTGGCGCGGTGCTCGCCTTGATTACTGTGACAGTGTTTGATTGCCCGCACAATGGAGTGGCGAAATCCCGCCTTTCCGTGTCCGGTCCATGGGTCCCAAAAAACGGGTTTTATGAATGAGTCAATGAGGAAACATTCTGGTCCCGTTTGGTTCCCGTGCCATGAACTTCACATATGTTGTTTGTGGTTTTTAAAGATAATTTTTCATGCAAAGAAGACTGCAATTTAGCTTGAAGAAGTTTGATAACATGAACTACAGCTCTTTGCTGCTCCCGACACGAATGACAGGCGTCAACACCCGCACTGGGAACTCTGGGACAGACATGGCGATCTCTCTGCTCCACTTCACCGCCTTGTCCCGCATCGAAAAAGAGGTGAAAATCATTGTAGGTCGGGGCATGTGTGGAGAGTTTCAGTTATGCCGATGCCGAGAAGCAGAGGGAAAGGGCGATGAGTCTCTCTCATTGTTTTTCTCTACAGCCTCTAACTGAAACACTTGCAATATAAACAGTGAAACTCTTGCCATGACAAACTATAAATCAAATCCTCAAACAATTTATGTGTAATCCGGGGCAAATAATTACATTCTCGCCATTGAAACACACTCATTTTTTCATTTTGATCTCAGAGGTCCCATGGGGGTCTACTGGAAGGGGAAGAGCTGCACAGCCAAAATCCAGCAGTCAGCACGGTTGGCCCCGACGAGGGGAATCCTACGCGTTGCTTCCTGTCTCACTGGCATCCTGTTTCATTGGCTTTAAATGTCTTTCATCACTGCGCTCCTCACACCTCAGACCAGCAGCTCTGGGGCTTAGTTTTATTTTCTTTTTGGGGGGATAAACAAACATGAAAACGTGGCGGTGCAGCAGCGAGCGATGAAGCTTTTCTTACCTGGCTGAACGAGGGTGGCCTGGAGGAAATAGCGCAGCGCCTTTGCGTAATTGTTTTGGTTCTCCAGGGCGTGGCCGACATTGTTCCACAGCTTGGCGTTGTTTTTGTTGACCTGAAGCAGCAGGCAATGCGAGAGAGCGGACAATGAGCATGTTCTGTTCTGCTGATAAACAACCCGCCTCTTATTTGACAAACATGTCTTCTGGCTCTACAAATTTTAACACCAGATGATTTAAGATTTGCTCTGTTCATAAATCTCCGGCATGCATCGGCGAGGTGAGCCAAGTTAACCCGATGATGCCATTTGATTGTCTTCCCATCTTACCTTCAGTGCGGAGGTGAAGAGAGTGTATTCCGACTCCCAGTCCCAGTTCCTGTTGAATGTTTTCATTGCATGGGTCGTTAGCAGCACGCCGATCATCAGCCAGGACAGCTTCTTCAGGTGCCTGCCAACGGGAAACATATATTTCAATTAGACTGTCGGCAGGAAAATGTTCAAAATCTCTGACTTCAAGTACAAGGTTATTCAATTTTGGACCAGTTTGTAGCTGCTCCGGGCAACAAAAAAAAGGCTGTCGTAACCACTTCAACCAGAAGCGTTGAGCTGTACCAAAGTACACATTACGAAACCACTCACAATACAGTTCCCTGCTTTGTTCATGGTTATATATGGGTGATAAATCAATATAAAAAATATTTCTTTTTTTTTTTAACGAGATATGGAACGAGACTGTGTCATTTTCTATATATCGATTATACAGAAATATATTTTTCTGTATATTGATTATAGCCCTATATAGTATATTTGTTATCAAGGAGAAAAAAATCTGGAATTTAACAAGCCATTCAGTTGCCAAACTAAACTAAAAAGATTGGCAGATATTTTACTTTTCTTATATTTACTTCAAAAAAAGATTGTCCTATTTTATTTTAGGGGCTATTTTCAGTGAAGATATTTTTTCAATGCGCACCTTACGTACGTAAGCTTCACAGTTTCAAAAAAGTTCCTCCTGTTGTTATGAAGTATTTATTATGTTTAAATTGCTATTTGAACAGCTGAGTTTGAACCAAGTGAAGAAACCCATTCATTTGTTTTCGCAACTGTTCATTGAAAAAGCTTTGACTTTGACATTAAACATTTAGCTCATTTTTGCGGAAAAAAAATATCAGGATATACATTGTATATGGATATTCAACCTACATATATTGGGATATGAATTTTGGTCCATATCACCCAGCTCTAATATATCTAACTATTGAAAAAATACAGCAATTTTAAGAACACTAAAAATAAATCCTGGATCCGCCTCTTTGTCGGCAACTGCTTTCAGGAAAAATCAATATCGTTGTTTTCGTGTAATCCTGCTCACAGACGAGACAGACAGACAAACGCGAAGAAAACACAACCCCGTAGAAGGTAATAATTGCTTCGACAATACAAAGTGTGTGTTTAATAATGCAGCCATCCCCCGGGCGCCAGGCGCCGAGGCAGGGAGTAATCCATCACGGTCAAAGTTGTGGACATTGTCGTGGAGCGGCACTCACCCTTTGTGCGAGACAATCTTGAAGCCGTGCGCCACCAGAACGCAGAAGCCCATGCTGGGCACGTAGAGCACCCGCTCGGCCACCACAAATCCGACGGGGAAGAAGAGGTTGGACGCCGGGATGAAGGGCAGCACGATCAAGGATAGCGCCTGGCGGAGAAGGCAAAGACATATGAGATTTCATTCATACAAATAAATAAATGCAAACTCATGATCACATTTCCAGGCCAACAAATCACTACACTGATCAATCATCACTGACTTTATCAATGGGGATAAAAACTAAACTCTGATATAAAATTTAGTGGTTGTAGCAGTGGCAGCCGAGTGTTTTCAGCCTGTCGTGCGTCTCCTTTTGTGTGTGACAGCTGGTGGTCGGGCTGATGTGACATTACTTGTTATGCAACGTATTCCAAAACCCTCACAGCAAACCAGAGTAAACACTGTAAAGGTCATAATTGAGTTTATTTTATGTTCATTTGCGGTCTCCTTTTCAAAAAAAAAAAGAAGAAGCTATGAGTAATGCTGAAAGGAAGTTTATTGACCTTCCAGTTGAGAGCGCCATGGGCCGATTGCACAACAGATGCTAATTTGATGAAGAGTAGCCGCTCATTCATCGCTCTGGAGCTCCGAGACGAGGTTATCTCTCTTCATCTCCGCTGGCTAATTGTTTTGATTCTTTTCTTATTTTATTTTGACAGTTTATTAAATCAAAAGTTATCATTATTGTGATTAGGTAACGAATTGCACATCAAATACACTGAGTTAACACGCAGAGTGTGACAAGCCTCCACCAGCCAATTTCTTTTGCATGTTCAGACAGCTTTGATAATGGATGGTGACATGAATGTGTGAAACATTGGTGCAAAGCCTGTCACAATGACTAATAAATCAACTAATCAAAAGATAGATGACAACAAACCCCATGTGCGTGCGTACTCTTGCCAAATTATTATCAATTATTAATAATCAATAGAATTAATCATTATCATTGCTTTTTAAAGGGTGTTCTTGCATTATTATGCCATATTACTATTACATTAGTTTAAAAAATCATCTCAAAATGTTGACAATAATACCGCTTGTCGCCAATACTGATACAAAATTAGTTATCGTGACAGGCCTAATTGGCGCGGAGCGTCAGACTTCCTCTCACCATGATGACGGCCTTGGCCGAGCTGTGCCGGTGCTGCAGGCTGTGGAAGGCCAGCAGGCCCAGCAGCGTGTAGAACGCCAGCGTGGCCAGGTTGCGCTGGTCAAGGGGCGACTCCACCAGCGGGATGGTGCCCATCGTCCAGTCGCAGCACAGCTCCGAGGGGTTCAGCAGGAGCCAGGCGTTGACGGGGAGCAGGTAGTTGAAGGTCAGCTGGCGGGCGGGGGTGGGGCTGACCGCTGCCGGGTTGTCGAATCTACGACACAGGATGGGACGCGAGGGTGAGGGTGGTAATACGGGGTGAGGAGAAAGTCGAACATAAAGGGAAACATGAAGTTACAGTTACAATCGTGCACAATTTGGGCAGACTCTGAATACACGATACTGGCTTTTCAAACATGTATACTCACTTTATATGTATGCTAGGGGTGTCCTGAGCCGATACTGATATCGGTCCGAAATCAGCAAAAAATGGTACTGAGGTTAGATTAGTCCTCTAATCTATTTCTTATTTATTCTATTCAATTGTAGAATATTCTCATGGTTAAGGTTCAAATGTATGTAAGCCATTGGTTAATAATGAATGGGTCAGTCGTATCAGGACGCCCATAATGTACGCAGATTGTTTTTTTCATGTAATTGAAGGTCAAAAAACATTAACTTTTCTTTCCTACTTTTCAGAAAAGTATAAAACCATCCCCATGCAGTTTAAGCTTGCCGCTGCCACTCATAATACTACTTTTGCGCAGTCGTGTGTGTAGAATCAATGACGTCACTTATCAGCACAATTTGACTCATATGATCCATAATGCACTTTTTAAGACAAACAGTGGAAAAAAACAGGAATTATCACATGGGTGTTTTCAGTCAAGATCATAACATGGCTGACAGTTTACATTTTTTTGCCGTAAACCTGGCATTTGATACCCACAAACTCTGTCCTGAGAGCTCCCCATAACAACCATAATCCTGCATAATCCCAGGAACACCGATTACATCTCCCGTTTTGCTTCTTTTTTTTTCTTCTTTCTTTCAGCCCGTCTGAGCGGTTTGTGTACATCTACGCACACAACACAAGAGAAAAGTCAATGCTGGAGAGGAGGAAAAGAAAACAGACTTTGAGCGGCTATGGTCCTGTTTAGGCTATGCAGCTGCCGCGGCGATGCCCACATCCCTCCGCTGGGGTTCGGCGTCTCTGTCCCGCTCGTGTTGTTATGGCTTTCATTTTGATCGCGTAGAAAATTCTCAGACAATCTGGAGACGGCTTTATGATTACGCCGAAGGGCTTAGCACATTTAGGCTGATTATCTGGAATTTTATCTGGGTGAATCAGTGGGGGTTCATGTACAAGCAATTTCAAACTGACAGAGATGAGTTCCAGCTAATAGAATAATTAGCGTGGTGCTTTTCGAGAAGTGAGTTGCGTCACAGGACGGGAGCTGGGAAAACTGCAGGTGAAAACAAATTGTTGACGATAAAGAGAGAGAAGCCAAAACAAAAAACACAGTTTTGAAATTGAGGAAAGCTGCTGCGGCAGGTGAGCTAAATGAGGTCAAATTGCAGAATATTTAAGCTTACTAGTGGTAAGTGAAAGGAAGCTATAAAATCAGACATTAGTGTAATCTAATCAGAATTTTCTACATCGGGAGGTGCCAGGAATGAACTTGTTGCTGTGGTTGCCCGGCGAGGTTTTCGGCAATGATGAGACGCAGATGAGAATTGATTGTTGACGACAAGCTGCTACCGCAATGCTCGTATATTCATCACCTTGAAGCAGCGACAGCTCCATTAAAACACACATCTGGCTTTGAACCAAGCATTTTGTAATTAGGTTTCACCATTTTGCACAACGTTGGATTAATCCTCTCAATCTGTTTAGATTTTACAGTGTACCCAAAAAGTATTTGAAACAGGGTTCAGTTTTGCATGATAGAAATTGTGTAATTCAAATTCAGTGTATTAGTCTATTGGTCAAAAGAAGGCAAACAATCAAACGACACACAAAACACGACCTCCTTGGCAGAGGTAAATATGTTGGCCCTTCGGGGACGGATGCTTATGTTCGGGAGGACAACACTGAGGGCCGCTTATGATTGAAGAGGACGATGGGGAGTGTTTTTTTTCTTAAAGGGTCATTTTTCCGGGTTTCTATAGCTCTGACCTTTTGAACGTCGTGTCTCCGGGAATGAATGTCACGCAGAGCACTTCACTGTAAATAATACGCGTACGCCTGCAAGCTACATCCATCAGCACCAGGAAGTGGAGAAAGAAAGCAAAAAAAAAAAGCACGGGGAGATTTTCTATTTCAATCAAATAAATAACGCTATTATGCAAAGTATTACATAATCTGAAATAAATCACGATCCAGACCAGAATAATGTCTTTATACACTTGTGTAATCCACTCACATCTAGACGAGTTTCTACTCCGATGCCCTTTAATATCTACAAGTATCTTAAGTGAGGGAAACACGCCGCAGCTGCGAAACTTTGCGCAACGTCTTTCAACTGGTGGTTTCGGTTATAAAACTTTTTTTTTTTTTAAGTATTCAGAATATCACCCCTTACTACCGATAATAATGCTGGTGATTAAACATGGGAGTGAAGGAATAAAAAGGTTTGCTGGCACTGCCTACCTGGTGAAGACGGGGAGTTGGGACTGGATGACCTGGACCCGGACGATGACGAGCAGCAGCGTGCTGATGACGAGCACAATCAGCTTCAGCAGCATCTGCAGGACGGCGTAGGGGAAGCCGCCTTTCCCCTGCAGCACCTGCCGCAGCGTGTCCAGCAGCATGGGGAAGGTGAACTGAGAATCCAGACAAAAGGGGCTTCTCAGTCATCCATGTTATGACACAGTCTAACTATGATCTACATCAATATCGGTCTGGTTTCTTGGATATTTTTGGGTCAATTTCCATGCAATGAAGGCTTAGCTGGAGATCTAGAACACACCAATCCTCTATTTTTGAGGTTAAAACTAGTAAAAGTCATGGATATTATTGAAATGCAAACATCACTAATAATGTACCAGGCCAAAAATAATTCATTACCCTCAACCTCAAAAGCGTTTTCAAGATCGAGAAGGTGATTATAATTTGAGAGGAAATTGTGATTTTTAATAAAGGTCACACAGATGTATGGATGAAACAGGAAGTATCAAACGAAATTAAGAATTAGGTTAGTTTTTTTATTATTGTTACGTCACTAAATTATGGCCAAGAAATTGTTGATGGAGAAGGGTGGGACTTGATAAGTTTTACTTCCTCACACTGCTTTTCGAATATATTGTATGTTTCTTTTTTTCTATTTCAGTTTTATTTATCTCATAACGTATTTGGTCAATCGATTGGTTGTGAGGAAACATGGTGTTTTATTAGAATCACTGACCCGCAAGTCCAATCTCCTCCGAAATTCTTTGCCACGCTACGGCCACAATCAGTTTGTCCTCCATCTTTCTTTGATTCTCAAAAACAAATAGGACTTCGTCAGCTCAGTGCTGATTGGCTGTCACGCCACAGTTCAAATTTTTCATCTCTGGCGACTTGGACGCGGCTGTACATTGACTTTGCATTGAAAGTGGTCGCTTGAAGACGCTTAGTCGAGTCCGGTGTGAAACTAGCTTAAGTACCAATGCTGAGTCTTACCCCCTGTGCAACAAAGACCTCATGGACGCAGCAGATCCCGACCACCGTGATGCCCTGCTCTTTGCACAGCGTCGCCGCAGCCACCAGAACCACCGTCAGAGCGATGGGAGCCCAGACTGGGACAAAAAAAAGCCACAAAAGATGAAAAATGTCAATCTTTCTATAACATTCTCGCTGTGACCTTTTTTTTTTTTTCCAAAATATTTGCACTCGGGGTGTCATTGATGGCTATGAAAATGGATTCTGGACTGGCACGATGTCAACAGTCATCATGGGACATTACAGAGAAATGGAATTTCCATGGATACCGCTCCCATTTGCTCTGCTTTCATGTGATCAGGTGAAACATTACATCCCATCTTGTAAACATCATTGCTGGACTTATTCCGTTTCCAAACCTTTTTTTAAATCATTATTATTAACTATAATTTGTTGTCCTACTAGAGGCCAGAGGAGGTTTCGACGATAAATGAAAAACAATATTTGCTTTGTGAGTTAATGAGCTACACCTTGTTGTGGACAGAAGAGTCAAAAAAACGTAGAAAAACAAAACATGCTCTCAATGCTTCCATTGAATTCTGCTTTACTTGTGTGCCAGAGTTATGCCATCCCATTGTGTTTCATGTTTAATAGTACTCAATTTCTGTGCCACGCTGTTATGCTGGGGTGTAGCGTGAGCCAAGGAAGATCCAATTAAAAGTTGGGCCAGATCTGGATATTTTCCCTGGGAAATATTACATGAAACTTGGCGAGGGTCCTTGTCTCCCAGCGCACGGCTCGTCGTTTAGGTAGAGATTACAGCACAAGATGCAGCATTAGTGCCACTGTAGATTTGTTTCACTCAATTGGTTGGGACCGGGAGAGATGGGGTGCAGCGTTTCAGAGGAAGAAAAAAAAAAAAGGATCTTGCTACAGTACAAATATAAACGACTGAAGCCAACTGCGGAGGCGTTGGTATTCATGTGGCAGTCACTGAGTTTTTGTGCCACGGGCAAACTTGTTTGTCTCATTTTCGAGGTCTTATAAGTGTTGCTTTGCTAACGAACGCTGAATGTGTCACATTGATCAACAAAGGCAAACAATCGCTCTACTCTGTAATTGCATGACTCACAGAACTGAAATGGTCCATAAATCTTTTGTGTTTTGCTTGTCAACAGGAACTTACTCCTCTTTCTCTGTCATCTACCTGATAATCCGGGTGTGTATCCTTTATTTGGGCCGGAGAGAGCAGAAGACGCAGACAGGGTTTTGCATACACTTAAGCCTTAACAAGGTCATAAAACCCCCCTTACTGCCAGCCTATTTATACATAATGGGCACAGGGAACATCCTATGACCATCAGGAGACAGCAATATCTCAGAGGACGCCCTTTGTCCAGCATTAAGGGTCATGCTATCCTATTGACAAGCCCTTTGCCTCTAACCTACATCACAACGCTCAAAATAGAGATGAAACCCAAAAGAGAGCTTTGATATTCAAGTGCACGAGAAGAGTTACGACTCCGTACGTTATGAATGTTCTGCTACGGGGACCGGCATCTATTCATGCGTGCTTTTTCCTTTAATTTGTTACCTGTCTGGCAGTGAAAAGAGCTGCCTGCTACACAGAGAAAGAGAGTATTATCCTACATTTGGCAGGATGTCCCAAAACAGCCCCATACACAAACACAGCCAAAGAATTAATGACGTTTTCTGGAAGTTTGCAAGTTCAAACTGGAGCCTGCTGCCGACGTCGACACGGAAGCCGATGCCGCTCACATGTACGCAGGCGAAAATTAAATTGAGCATTGTCTTGAACGGCGCATATAAATAAGTGGGCCTTGTTAAATTCCCCCCTGCGCCGCCCCAACTCATTTCATGAATAAGAAAATTACAAAATATAATAATTGAGACAGACAACACTGAAAACATGACACATATTGAAGAGAGAAATGGGTTTTTCTTTACATTCTGATATAAGTGCCAGATCTGTAGTGCAGAGCACATTAACTTGTGCAGACGAGAGAAACCAGAGAAAGGTAGTAAGTATATTCCCATTTAATCAAAGGGGAGGGGGCGTAATGGCCAATTAGTGGGGAGATTTGTGCGCTGGCAAAATAGAGGAAAATTACCCATCTTTGTTTTGTTTGCAAAACTGAACTCAAAAATCTGTAACTCCTTCTCGCATTGTTGAAAAAATAAAATAAAATAAAAACCCTGCAGCTTTGAAACAATACGTTTTCCCATGAGTCAGGGGTCTGATCCGACTCCAAATCCTCTTGTTGCCGCAAACCTAATGAATGGGACTCATGACGTGATTGCACAAAAGACGCGCAACATCTGAAAGAACTGTGCTCCATGGTCACATGTGGGGGGGCGTTTTATTGCCGTTTTTCCTGCCCCCTCTCTTGAATAAAATTTCTTAATGACATGTCACATATGATGGGAGCCATAAGCCCTGACTTACCGATGGAGTGATCTGCTCCTGTCGATTTGGTGTAGGCCAGGAATGCAGCCAGGAGGAAGATTGAAGAAAGGAGTTCAGCTCTGCCCACCACACCTGTGACCTGATGATTGACAACAATTAGTACAAATGAAGGCTCGGACAGCCATTGCTTTTCATCCTACAAAGGGCTACAATCCATTTTTTTTCTTGTTGTGACACAAACAACCATACACATCAGATACATGATCAGATGTTTCTTATTTCTTGTGATAAATTGACAGACTACGGTGACCTGACTGCATTTAGAATGCATAATGGTTCAATTTTTTTGCTCCATTAGTGAATTTGTTGCAGCTGTTTATAAGTAAAGCTTGGAAATCTCACATTATACAACCTGCTCATCACCAACTGGCACGTGGTTAGTGACAAATTGGGTATTAACAGATAAAACATAGATTCACCCATATAAATGAATATGAGCCTATAGAATGACGGGTGGAAAAAGAGCATGTAGGTCTTTGTGATGCAGACAAAAAAGAAAAAGAAAAAACCCTGTCTACTTGAAAGTGCATCTTCAATCATACAGATTGAAAACATCTCTTTCTTCAGAGGATACTTTATGAACCAGACTCTTCTGTGTCACAAATGTCAGAGCTTCCCACCAGCACGATCAAATACAAATCCTCCGCTTATGGGAAAATGTAAGTGATACAAGTGTAATAACACATTCCACAGTACTCCCGGTACACCAAAAGTGAAGAAAGAGACAAAAAAACACTATGTTCTCGTCTCTTTGAGAACATTACACATATGTCTACAATTGGCAGTGAGTCCACATGTTTAAGTTCTTGAATCCAGCTGTGAAAACAGGTCTATTCAGGTAAATCATCTCAGAGGATGGCAAGTAAGTATATACATCTCATACAGTACTGTCTGTCATTTCTGTAAATGATGACTGCCCCCGTGTGGAAGAAATAACATCACTTACTTCTTGGAATTAGATGTCACCTAGAACCACACAAGAGGCTGTGAAAATACGTTTTACTAATGACCTATTCTCTTCACGTGTGCGCCTCCCCTGTAGAGCCCAGTGCAGCTTAAGGGACAGGGCTGGCGAGTACTTTCATAAGCAACTTGGCTATCTAAGCAAGTGCAGACACTCCTTGATGCTATTTTGTGTCGTGGTGGCCCTAATAAGTTAACTCTATTCACATAACAATCATAAAGTCAGGGAAAATAAAGTTTCAAAGTAACAAGAATATCTAAGCCAGGCATCAGTGGAACACAGAGTACATCTGCTTACAGACAGCCTTTAAATGTCTTGTCAGTCCATCAAAGCTAATTCAACAAACTGGTAGAAAGACTGATAGCTCCATTTAGCTGAATTACTCTGAGAGCAAATGCCATTTTTGGAAATGTCTGACTGTAATGTCAGGGCTTCATCTGGCCAATAACTCCTCCACCAATGATGATATTTTATGTGTGCTTCACATTACTATGTGGGGTATGAATAATAATTTGTATTTCTAGATAGTTGGACATGCTGCAAAATGTGAAGTCTTCATTTTAAAGAAGATAGATAAGCAAAAAACACACAGAGCAGGACGAAGGGACACACTGGGACTCTTTGTACGTACTTATCATGAAGGGACCTTCAGTACTTGGAGCATTACTCAAAAACAAATGATCCGTTCAGAGAGAGATTCCAGACGTCGATAACATGAAGGGCATCTGCTGGACTAACTCTAAGGGCTCATTTGTGAGGCAAATTGTTTCCATTCAAGAAGTCTGAGAGACTCTGCATAGATTAAGAGGACACCATGAGGAAGAGTGGCGCAGTGATGCATGCTGTGTAACAGTAGCACTCAGGCCCAAAGAGGCAGAATGTTTCCTTTGTTTATCCAACTCCGGTCAAGGACTGTCTGGCAAACAGTCCAGGGCTGTTCAGTAGTATCAATTACGAGTCCTAATTGGGGAAGAGACTCTTAAGTCAGAGGAGAAGAAGATCTAGTTCAAATGATTGATGAGCCAAAGAGGTTTGATTTGCAATGAGTTCAATTAACACCCCTCTTCTTCACTTCTGTCCCTTATAGAAATTCCACTATGGGTATCCATGTTTACCTGCTCCATGTTATCCATGTTTACCCATGCTCAAAGAAGAAATGCTCTTTGTGCGGGTGACTGATAGGCAGTTGTACAAACATCTGAGACTTGCACTTATTGTAGTAGGCTGTAGGTTATTTATCAAAGAACTGTAGACTCTGGAAGACGGTGTCTTAAAGTAATGCCAAACCTCAAGCACCCTCCTAGGTTATGGTGTTGAATAGATGGAGTCTTTAGCAATGGAGAAAGCAGACATTTGGCTACCTGTTTAAAACTAACGAGCTCCCCAGATATGTTGGCCCGCCCCCACAGAGAGGACCAAAGCTTACTTGGAAGATTCTGAGCCACTGATGTTGTAGCTAATCTCATTCAATGTGTGCACCGAGTCCACAAGGTCTGTTTCTTGAATTTATGATTTTTTGTGCTGGTATCTCAATTCACAAAAACTGCCTGGACATTAAAGCATGAATGGCGTGACAGTGGAGAAAATGATGAATGTCTATAAGCAATGGAGCAAATAATTGTTCATGTCATATGGAGTAGAAACACACACACACACACATTTGACACTCGCTGCTACATCCAATAAATGCACACTTACAGCCTCTGTGTGGATGGGGTGCACAGCAAACAGCAATGCTGCCACCAAGCTGGAGGTCTTGTCCAAGAACAAGCGGCACACTCTTAAGAAGAGCACACACACCACAGCATGGAGGACAACGTTGAGCAGGTGGTAGGATGCAGCACTCAGCTCGCTGAAGAGGTAGTTCACTCGGAAGGTGAGTACCGTCAATGGCCGGTAAGACTTGTGGCTCCGCTCCTGCCGTGAGATACATATGCGCGGTGTCAGACGCAGATCAACAGAGTCACGGGAAAAAAACTGTCGAGGAGCTTCTCATAGGTCACAAAGATTATGATATGTATACATATACAGGAAGTGATTTTAATCTGGGGATCTTGTTGAATTATTTTTCGGGGTGCATATAGCAGAATTGATGTAGAAACTGTCAATTACGCTACGGTGTCTGTTTCTAAATCTAACTGAAGGCAAACCTGTACTATTTGGAGACATCAGGGAGTCCGGGACCATAACCCACCTCTGCCATGGGGGTTCCCCAGAAGTCATTGAGGAACAGGTTGCCGACCGGAGTTGCGGGTCGCAAGTCCTTGTTGTCCAGGATGGCAGAGACGTCATCAAACACAAAGCCACACGACAGACTGTTCCAGTAACAGCCCACCACCAGTCCAGTTAAAAGTAAAACCTCCTTCCACGACACGACAGCCATGGCCGACCAGAGCCGTCATCTATGACTGTGAGGGGGTCAAAAAACAGTGATAGTTAATACCGAGGAATGTCAAGCACTTCCACTGCGGAATAAAACCCTGCCTGGAGCTCCTTTGAAAAGCAGCAAATGGTCATTTGTTATTTAAATCCCCACAACTGTTTCACAACCTCTCATGAGATGGGATTTGCAATTCAAATACTGTCACTCACTTCAACAGCACCCTCAGGGCTGCTGATACAATCAAAAGGTTGGTGTGAAACAACTGCACGATGGGCAGCGTGTGAGGATTGTGGGGTGACAAACCACTGCTGCAGGAACCAGTGTGGAAACAGCTGGTGTTGCAGGATTCAAAGGAGGGTGCAACTTGGCAGCAATATGGGATGATAGCGAGATGAACAGCGGGGATTTATTTCCACCAACTATTGCTGTCAACATTTGTTAGGGGGAAACAAATCACAAAACACTCGCAAGTTGCACTGATTCCCATCAAATGGCTGCACTGTGGCGCTAGCCGGCGGTGCGGCTAACGCTAACGCTAAGCTAGCCCGACGCTCCTCCCTCGGCGCGCTTATCGTGGACGCCCGTGCACTTCCGGGTGTGTTTGAGTGTCCTCCCCCACAGCTTACCGTGTCCTCACCGGGGCGGACGGCGGCTGTCGGCGCGATACCGAACGCGCGACTCGATTCAACACGACGGGAGTGCACGGCTCGGCGAGCGGCATTCCACTCCGTGTAAAGCTAGCTGTTCGGGCGCAGCGTCGCGACTACTTCCGGGTGCAAAGGTGCGCGCGCAGCTTGAAAGTTAGCCTAGCTTAGCCGCGGGGTTTGTGTGCACCGTGAGCGCGTTCAGGGGTCGGTTTAAAACGCGCTTTGTGGCAGCGTTACTTCCGTGTTGGCAAAGCGGGTTGGAATCATCCTCAGTTTTGTTTTTCAGAGTGTTTTTTTTAACCTCTTTTGGACCTCATTGTTTAGCTGTGTTACCTGCTGTTGTTGTTGTTGTTGTTAGCGGTAACCTAGCAGCCAGGGAATCAGGAGTCGCATCACGGAAGCCTTTTGAGAAAAAGACACTTTAACCTCCATTATTGTTGGATAAACGCTGGCTAATGATCCTGAGCATCCTGCTTTGTGGCTTTGCTGAACCCACACCATGCAGACAGATGATGGCTCTCACATGAGGTGAACATCATCTCTGCTGCTCCCAACCAGGGTCACATGAGGACAGAGATGATGTGTGACCTCAGGTGATGACGCCAAAAAGCCACCTGAAGCAACGTCCACATAAAAGGCAGTCGACACTTTGATGTGTTTGCAGCAAACAAAGGACCTTTTCATCCCCTCAAGGGTCATTTTGGGGGATTTTTTTTGTCTGCGGCACCATGGTTAAACTGTCACTCCTCCGACTCCTCGGCTCCTAGTTAAAGACTCGCTAATAAGCAATGACCGAGATGCCTGCGGCTCTAGACTGGGATGAGGTCAGGAGGATCGACCCGGCGACCCTCCACGAGTTTGACAAAGATCACCTCGACAATGTCTTCGCCATGCTCGTCTTGGTAATTGTCTTAACACCCTTTTTCTGCATCGCACCTCAAATTTCCTACACCAAGCTGTGGGCGGATTCACTATAACTATTATTTACTTCATATGCTCAAGTGTGAAACAAGCCCAGAAGCACTCAAATAAACTTTCTGTCACACGGCACAGCTATCAGTCTCTTTATTAGCTGCTAAGATGAGTAGATATATATTAACGTGTTGTTATTTGTATTTTTCAGACGGAGGAATGGGGGTTGACGGACAAACCTCCCGACGTTATTTCACACACGCTCAGAGTGTTTCAGTCCCTGCTGAAGGTATTCTGTCTCCATCACGCTCATGTCAACAAAGCTCTTTGATAGTTGTTGTTGTGGTGTAACATGGCATTATTGTCTCCCGCTCCCTGTCAGATAAAGGATCGGGAATATACTCTTGCGTACAACTTCATCGATGACATTGTTGCCCAACACAATGAAACCGGTTAGTGCAGAGATTGATTTGTTTTCTGTGTTTGTGATGGTCTCAACAAAGATTGCTCACATTGTTCACCTTTGACTTCTGTCCTGTAAAGAAAAGGAACTTCATGCCCGAGTGTCAAGACTGGAGCAAGAGCGAACGGTGAGGCCTCTGAGCTTTGGTGTTTTTCCCCTTTTTGCCTACACTATGTCTGAATACTTGCATACTGAGATACTTGATGGCTCTTACAACGGTAGGAGCATTTATCAAGATCTGCATTATGTTTTTACTGGAGATGGCGCTTTTACTTCCGGCAACAAGGTCAAATCTTTGAGGCAATCGCGGTGTGCAACCCTGGCTGCACTGGGATTGGTTGAGCCGAGAGACATCATCTAAGAGGATTATAGCTAATTCCTTGCACACTCGCAGCCATTACTGGGTTTGAATTGATTAGAATTGTCCTCATTTTTTTAATTTTTGTGGGCCCCGATTGTTTGTCCTGTGAAGAGAAAGGTAATCCTTCTTCAGTTAATGTCCATGTGTATTTTTATTTTTTTTGTAATCTTGTATACACTGAGATGAAGTGTGAGGTTTCCTAATGAGGATTGTTTGGCTGTTTGTTTTGTTTTGTTTGTTTGTGTTCGGTCCACGCGGCTCAGCACCACAGTACCGGGCCAGACAACCATCTGCTGAGAGATGAGATCCGGCAGCTTGAAATCCAGCTGGAGCAGAGGGAGACAGAGCTGACCCAGTTAAAGAAGGATATGGGGAACGAAAAGCAAACCAATGAGGAGGTACGACGAGTGTCCGCCATGCTAATGTTTCACAGGGGATTGTGATGGTTTAGTCCTACTTAAACCTCCTCACTCAGACCGGATCAAGAAAGTTTTCAAACACGAATGCCGTCCATGCCAGGAATTGCTTTTTGTATAGAATTCAAAGATGCGTGCTGGGATCATGAGTGCGCCGTACATGCGAGATGGCCCAAGATTATTGTAAAACTAGAAGCCTTTTGTGAGGAGGGATGGGCGAAAATCCCTAATGCAAGAACCGAAAGACTTTTAGTTGGCTACAAAAGCTTTGATATCTGCCAAAAGGACTGAACCTATGAGGTTGTCCAAAATTTAAGACTATAGAGTCCAAACATTTGCATAAGCCATTTTTTTTTACATCTGAAACGTGTGTGCGCGCATGAGCTTTTGTCAAAAAAATTGCTTGCTGATTTCTGTTGAACCTTTGTTTGCTTCTTTTTCTAACTAACAAAGCCACCACAGAATGTTATCTGTCAAGCGATGCCCAAACGGTTGCATGCAGCTGTTTTGGTGCGACTAAAATTGATGCTATTACTGTGCGAGCTTTGGAAAATATGTCAGGCTCATCAGAGAAATTAAGCTGGTAGTTTGTCTCCACAGTTTAAAGCAGAGGCACAGAGCCCTTTTAGAAATAATAAAAACCCTTAATGTAATGTATCATCATCGTATTTCAAAACAGCTGGCAGCAAGTGGTAATGGTTAACAGACCCTAAACGGGTATTGATTAATGGATAAACTGGATTAAGTGGCACATGGAAATGAAAATAGGATTTATTACATCTATTCTAGAAAAAGCTCTTTATGAGAAAAGAATGGAGGGCCTCAGTTTGCCGAAAATAGCAAACATATACAAGTTAAGAAGTAATTTGTTCTTCTGTGCTCTTGACATACAACTTTCCATTTCCATGAATAGATTGTGAGACGCTGGAATGAGCTCTCACTCCCAAGTTCAGCCGTATCACGATGGCAGCCGGTAATTTATGCAATGTTTTCTTTTCCTAGTTGGTTGGGCGAGCGGAGAAGGCTGAGGAGGAGATCAACAAGCTGAAAAGA
>CAESWR010000654.1:178893-193581 GCA_903171835.1 Mullus surmuletus | reverse complement strand
ACGTGGTTTGCAGTATGAGGCCCGATGCTAATGTGTGAATGTGATGGCATTAGGGCAGCAGATATGAGGACATGCTAGAGCCATGGCCGGATCCTGGCTAGTGCTAGCACCGGGAGTTAATGCTAACGTTCCTACTCTTCTCCGTGAGTGAGACCGATGTTTCAGCCTGGTGTGACAGCCCGGGAGCCCCCCAGGTTGTCCCCCAGGCTATATTTTATAATGCTAATTGAAATGTTAGCTGCCTGTCGGGCTACTCACCAAACACAACCGTAACGCCTGACCCATTGCTGAGGACCGAGCTGGTAACAACTCCAGCTCCAGACATTAACCTATGCTACATACTCATGCAATATAGCGGCAAGTGTGTAAAGTTACTGTAACACAGACAATAAAACAGACATTTGACTTTATGGTGTTACTTACCTGTCAAGGAGAAGAAGAGCCAGCTCCGAGTCCGACTGTAGCCCCTTTAGCTCTCGTAGCTCCCTCCACCTCGGAAACGCCAGGCCAATGTTAATTCTGGTTTTATCTCTTTCTTTATCGGACAATTTCTTTGCCAATGACCGTTTTCCTTTTTTAGTCTGCTCCCGCTCGTCTTCATTGGAAGGTTTTGTTCCGCTGTCTGCCATTTCAGTTCGAAAATACCGCCGCTGCCGCCGTCACTACTCACTGGCTGTCGCCTTTTATAGGGAGGGAGGGGGAGAGGAGGAAGGAGACGGAGTTTCACATGAACTCACATGAACGCACATGAACGCGCGGCCGGACCGGCTTGTAAACATAGGGCTGGAGATCAACACAGAGAGCGGGTGTGTGACGTCATCCTATACTCCAGATGAAATTACACCTCTCGTTCTCCATGTAGCGATTTTTTAATTCCTTCAGTCTTAAATAATGGATTTCCGCTTATTGCTCCTTTAAAGTGACCTCTTCAGAAATGATTTGATCCAGTGTGAGACAAATCTATGATAACATTGACACAAAGAATGATTCTAGAGAAGGTGAAGATGAATTATGGGATGGAACATTTGAGGCTGCAAAAGAAAAACTGTGGCTGCTAGGCTCCGCCTCCACTCCACATGTTTTGCTGCACAGTCAGCACCATCATCCACTCCCACCTCCTCTTTCCTGCCTCCATATTGATGGATTCTACAATTAAAAGTCATCTTTGATGGGTCACACACAGCCACAAACTCCACTCATGTCCTCTGCTCAAGACGCCATCACACCAGCTCAACAGCTGCTAGATGAAAGCTGCAATGATCAGCGGCGTTTGTGAGGCGCCAGCAGCCTGAATTATTGATGGTCTCCCCAAGCCGAGAGGACATCCACCGTCCTCCTCTGCTCAGGACGCCGTCACACCACCACAACAGCTGCTAGATGAAAGTTGGAATACCTGAGAGTGTCCAGCCTCCAGCCTGGATCATCCAGTCCAGCAGACAGCAGCTGGACTCCTGAGTCTCCTGGATGGTTGTAGCTCAGGTCCAGCTCTCTCAGATGGGAGGGGTTGGAGCTCAGAGCTGAGGCCAGAGAGGCACAGCCCTCCTCTGTGACTAGACAGCCTGAGAAGCTGAACACACACACACACGCACGCGCACACACACACACACACATTAATAACAATCAGTGAGTTTTTCAAACACTCCAGTCTGCACATCTGTGAAGACAAGGCAAGGCAAGTATATTTGTATAGAACAATTCAACACAAGGTCATTCAAAGTGCTTTAAATAAACAGTAAAAGCAGGAATACACAATTGAAAACAATGAAAACAGTCAATTAAAAAGGGAAATTGAAATAAAAACACAAATAAGATTAAATTAGATACAGCAGGATAAGAAAAGAGTTAAAATAATAAAAAGTCAAACATTGCGTAGTTGAAAAGTAATAGAGTACAGCAGGTAAATGTTTAAGTTCAGAGTGCGCTGCAGTAAACAATAGTGTTTTAAGCCCTGATTTAAAAGAGCTGAAAGTCTGAGCACACCTCAGATCTTGAGGTAGTTTGTTCCACAGGTTAGGAGCATCATAACTGAATGCTGCCTAACCCTCTGCTTGGTTCTTGTTCTTGGAACAAACAACAAAACCAGTTCCAGATGACCTAAGGGGTCTGGATGCTTTGTAGAAGCATGAAGTGAACATAGTGGGATCAGTGGGATCCTGACCTGAGAGTCTGCAAGTGACAGTGTGGACTCTCCAGTCCAGCAGACAGCAGCTTCACTCCTGAATCCTGCAGGTCGTTGTGACTCACGTCCAGGTGTGTCACACTGGAGGAGTGAGAGCTGAGAACTAAGGACAGAGCTTCACAGCTTCTCTCTGACAGCTGACAGTCACTCAGCCTATGAAAGGATGAGAACATGAATAAAACAAACACATTAGAAATTGTTGATGTGAGAGTTGAATCCACCTACAGAACTTTATTTGAAGCTTTGACCACTGGCAGCAGCCTCAGAAGAGTCTCCTCTGAAGCAGAGTATTTCTTCAGGTCAAACACATGCAGGTCTTCTTCTGAGGACAGTAAGATGAAGACCAGAGCTGACCACTGAGCAGGAGACAGTTTATCTGTGGAGAGCCGTCCTGATCTCAGCTGCTGTTGGATCTCCTTCACCAGAGAACCATCATTCAGTTCGTTCAGACAGTGGAACAGATTGATGCTTCTCTCTGGAGACACATCATCCTCACTGATCTTCTTCTTGATGAACTTTGCTGTTTTCCGATTGGTCTCTGTACTGCTTCCTGTCTGTGTCACCAAACCTCTGAGGAGAGTCTGGTTGGTCTGCAGTGAAAGACCCAGCAGGAAGCGCAGGAGCAAGTCCAGGTCTCCATGTGGACTCTTCAAGGCCTCGTCCACAGCTCGCCGATAGAAGAGTTTAGATGGACTTTTAAAGACTTTAGATAACCTAGATGTTTGTTCTCCTGCCAGCAGATTGACACCAGACGTGATGAAGGTCAGGTGGACATGAAGAGCAGCAAGAAACTCCTGAAGGCTCAGATGGACAAAGCAGAAGACCTTGTCCTGGTACAGTCCTCTCTGCTCTCTGAAGATCTGTGTGAAGACTCCGGAGCAGACTGAGGCTGCCCTGATATCGAGGCCACATTCTGTCAGGTCTGACTCATAGAAGATCAGCTGGCCTTTCTGCAGCTGCTCAAAAGCCAGTTTCCCCAGAGACTTTATCATCCTTCTGCTCTTTGGGTTCCAGAGTGGATCTGTCTCAGCTCCTCCATCATACTTGACCTTCTTCACTTTGGTCTGAACCAGCAGGAAGTGGATGTACATATCTGTCAGGGTCTTGGGCAGCTCTCCTCCCTTTCTGCTCTTCAAAATGTCCTCCAGAACTGTAGCAGAGATCCAGCAGAAGACAGGGATGTGGCACATGATGTGGAGGCTCCGTGATCTCCTGATGTGGGAGATGATTGTTGTGGCCTGCTCCTCATCACTGAATCTTTTCCTGAAGTACTCCTCCTTCTGAGGGTCAGTGAACCCTCTGACCTCTGTCACCATGGAGACACACTCAGGAGGGATGTGATTGGCTGCTGCAGGTCGTGTGGTCATCCAGAGGCGAGAAGAGGGAAGCAGGTTCCCCCTGATGAGGTTTGTCAGCAGAACATCCACTGAGGTGGACTCTGCAACATCAGTCAGGGTCTCCTTGTTGTGGAAGTCCAGAGGAAGTCGACACTCGTCCAGACCGTCAAAGATGAAGACCACCTGGAAGTCTTCAAAGCTGCAGATTCCTGCTTCTTTGGTTTGAGGGAAGAAGTGATGGACAAGCCCCACCAAGCTGAACTTCTTGTCTTTCAGCAGGTTCAGCTCTCTGAAGGTGAAGGGGAAGGTGAAGTCCATGTCCTGCTTGGCTTTGTCTTCAGCCCAGTCCAGAGTGAACTTCTGTGTTAAGACTGTTTTCCCGATGCCGGCCACGCCCTTTGTCAGCACTGTTCTGATTGGTGCGTGTCTTCCAGGTGGGGCTTTGAAGATATCTTCTGGTCTGATGGGTGTTTCTGGTCTGGCTGGTCTCCTGGATGCTGCTTCAATCTGTCTGACCTCATGTTCCTCATTGACCCCTGCAGCCCCTCCCTCTGTGATGTAGAGCTCTGTGTAGATCTGGTTCAGAGGGGTTGGGCTTCCTGCTTTGGTGATGCCCTCAAACACACACTGGAACTTCTTCTGAAGGTCACGCTTCAGTTTATGTCGACACTCTGGAGCTTGAGTTCCTGCAAGAAGAAAGAACAGATGAGTTCACATGACTGTTATAAACCAAGACCATCTCCATCATCTTCCTCCACTAGAATTCTAAGTCCTCTTCTAGCTCCTCAGTTTGGAAATGTAAACTTCCTCCATGTTGCCTCTGTTTCCTCTTTGCATCACGTGAAAGCTGTCAAAATCCTCTTACTGCTCCTCAGACGCTCAGCCACATCCTCCTGCTTCATTCTCCTCAGGAAGTGCAGCGTGATCTTCAGGAAGGCCTCTCTGCTGCTCCTCCTCTGCTCCTCCTCCTCACCAGCCAGCACCTCCTCATCCTCAGTGCATTCTGGGTAATCTGTATTCACAAGCCTGTGGAGTCTCTTCAGCTCTTTCTTGATGAATGTGATGAGGTTCTCCTCCAGCAGCTGGAATATAAGATGAGATGATGTGTGACAGAGTGAAGAGCTGCTGGTCTACAGAGAGCAGCATGGACCTGCTCAGGACCAGAATGCTGCTGGAGTTTTCATGCTGGAGCTTTTGGAGTCAACAGATGTAGCTGTGCTTCAACATCTACACACCATGAATGTGGAGTCCAGCTGGAGCCACGGACCTCTGAGTACCTCTGAGCTCTGCTCCTCACCTCTGTGAAGAAGAGAGGAAGCTTAAGAATCAGTGAGCTGGAACCTGTCATCATTCATCAGAAACCAGTCTGTTGGAGCCATGTTCTGCCTCCATGTCAGTGTGACTCTAACATAGTGTGTTCCTGTTGCCCAGTGGGCTGGACTGCAGGTACTGGAAACCATTAAGATGAGCAACAAGTATTTACAGGTGTTGTTTGTCAACTGGTCATCTGAGGCCTGCACTAAGAAGCTGGATGAACACACCCAGGAGAACTCATGTGACAACTCGCTGAACTTCACCAGAACTCCGTGATCCCGATCAGCTGGACTACGAAGCCGGTTATCAACTTGATAAGTGAATCCAGTTGAGGCCAGTTCAGATCAATGTGCACACACCTAAAGGGGGTGGAGTTAGCGGCTCCGGAGCATTTTCTGCTGTGAGAGCTTCTTATTTTTACAACAGAGGAACAAAAAAGAAGTCTGCACAAATACAAGGAGTGCCGCGAAAAGCTGAAGAGAGCGCTGGCTGTGTAAATGCATTAGCGTAATGCAATAATCGCAGACTGTGTTAATGCATAAGATGAGGATATAAATGTCCAGAAGTTATCCAGAAGTTATCTCGCTAAGACCAATCCAGCTTTGTAGTACAGACCTCTGGTGTGTTATGTCCCAATTTAGGCTTTATGACATCACGCATTCCGGAAGTGCACACCCGGAGTGCGTGACGTCATAAATCAATCAATCAATCAATACTTTATTTGTCATTGTCAAGATACCACAAGTTATAAGTAACAGCGAGATATCGCTTATGAGCATCCAATACCTGCAGAGTATAATGTGCAAAAAAGGAGAATTAAAGTGCATAGTGGCATTAATGTCCAGAGAAGCCCAGCTGCAGTAATCAGTGCATTGAAAACACACATGACCGCAATGCACACAAACATTCTAGCAGCAAAAAGTTCAGTGGTACAATCTGTAGGACCAGGAGCAGCAGACAGGGGTGAGTGGAATGTTATGTGGGGGCTGCAGCAGTGCAAGACCTAGTTCACAGTTATTGCAATGGTGGGATGTGGTGTGTGAGATGGATGGGGGCGGAAAGGGGGGGGGGGGGGGGGGGNNGTCAATACACTGCTGATTGCACACTAAGAAACCACAGGTCAATATGCTGCTGATTGCACAGTGATAGAAGTTGATCATGAGCTGCTGTGCTTTAGTGCTCCTGAGTTTCCTCAGGTAGAAGAGATGTTGCTGGGCCTTTCCCACAGCTGACATGATGTTGGTGTTCCAGGTCACCTCCTCTGACACAGTCACAACCAGGAAACTGAATTTTGAGACCCTCTCTACTACCTCGCTCCCGATGGAGAGTGGAGTCGGGTGGATTTGTTAAAAAGTCCAAAACCTAATTGCATAGTGTGGTATTCAGTCCAAGATAGTGCAGTTTGGATTGGAGTTTGCTCGGCCGGATCGTGTTAAACACTGAACTGAAGTCGACAGAGCAGCCTAGCATAGTTGTTTTTTCGCTCTAGGTGTTCTAGTAGAGTGTGGAGTACAGTAGCTATGGCGTCTTCTGTCGACCTGTTCTCCCTGTATGCAAATTGATGTGGGTCAAGTGCCCGCGGTACTGCCTCCCTGATGCGCTTGATGACCAGCCTCTCTAGGCATTTGGCTGGTATGGGGGTGAGTGCCACAGCCCTGTAGTGGTTTAGACATGTGACATGTGACTGTTTGAGGAAGAACAGTTGTGGCTGCTTTGAAGCAGCCTGGGACCTATGATGTGGACAGTGGCATGTTGTAGATGATGGTAAAGACCTCTACAGCTCATCCACGAATGAATCCACGAATGCTAATGCTAGTTAGCTAACAGCTGCCAGGTTCCGCAGGTTGCCCAAATACCCAGGACACGTAAGAATAGCGGGCGGACCAGCAGAGCGGCCAGCAGCGCCAGCACTGGCACTGTAGCATTCAGCTTGCAGAACACTGTCATCGTATCAGCTAGTGTGGAATATTGCTCATGTTAAAACGTGTATGTGTCAATATTGACCCTTCTAAAGAAACCCAGAGATTTGTCCACTCTGAGATCCACTGGACTGTCTACCAGCTAGAGGCCAAACTATATCTATTTTGCATTGCTGTTCAAAATAGTTGGCAGATTTTAAACCAGATTAATAAATCTTGACCAAATCTTTCTATTATTTCCATTTCTTAGAAAAAAGTGCCAAAGACCCTTGTGTTGATCACACAGTGTCCCTCTTTAGGAAAAAAGTCAGTGCAGAGGGAGCTTGCTAGGCTTCAATTCCACACGACCCAACCACCAACTCGATGGGTTTCTAAACTGGCCATGATGGAGAGAGTGTTGGAACAGTAAAAGGCCATTTCTGATGTTCTCAAGCAGGACAAGAAGACAAAGTCTTTGGTTCCTGGATACAATGAAAAGGATGTGATGGAGTCAGTGGTGAAAGCTCTGGGTCCACTACCAGACTTCACAGAGGTGAGGACTGTGTGTGTGTGTGTTTGTTTAGATGATTAGAAAAGTGGCAATACAATCAATACAACTCAATATACAAAAAATTAACCGGCTACTTATCTTTTTTTCTCCTTTTCTTTTCATGTGAAACTATGAGAGTGTGTCTTATGTAAAGCCAGTGCTTCACCTGTTCAAAGAGCTCTTGAAAACGAATGACAACGACACAGACCTTGCAGCACAAATGAAGACGACCGTTCTCGATGACATCACTGACAAATACATGGATGCCAAAGCTGATGACCTGCTGAATATGGCTTTGCTTGTTGATCCAAGGTCAGGGCTTGACAGTAACTTTTTTCACAAGGAGCACATGTGCTCCTAAAATGAAAAAGTAAGGAGCACACATAGAACTTTAGGGGCACAATGAAAACTGATTAAAAAATGTGTTAATATATATATATATAATATATATGATAATAATAATAATATATCCATAATAAAATGGATACATAGAAACATTTACAAGCAAGCATTTATTTTATTTGTTTATTTTTGAAATTGTGACGTGTTGGAACCCTGGAAAGTAAAAAAAAATCCCACCAAATGTCTGCTTAGTCAACTTAGAAACAAATGCAAAATGATATAGTAAATTGTCTCCTCACAGCTGCCTGCATGGGGCCTGAGGTTTCTCTGGCAGTGCAGCATCTCGGCAGAGAACATGCCTCCGTGATTTACTCTGCTTTAGCGCGGCATCTCATTTGAGGTGGGGGTCGCCCTTTGCCGGCCCGGGTGGGGTCGTGCTCGTAACGTTGGACCGGGGAGGGGGGATCAAACGAACCCTCCAAACCCCCTTGGCTACGGCCCAGCATCCTATTCGGCATCAACTTTTGGTGGCAAAACGTCTGGAATTTTCTAGCCGCATTCGGCTGATTTTTTTTTTTTATGTGCACATGTGCCCCTAAATACATTTTACAATTCGCACTTCAAATGTTTGGCACTGACCTTTCCTCATTGATGTATTTTATTTTGTTTTTACTCTCCTTTTCATGTTGATTGACGTTACATTCCTGCTAGTAGCGTCTCGCCCAAGGACACTTTGTCATGTCCTCAGTCTGGGGGATCGAACCAGGAACCCTCTGGTTACAGGACGCCCACTCCACCCATGAAAGAGCTTTTCTGAGTAGCCACAACTGACAAGAAGCCAGAAATGAAAAAGACTGTAGGAAGCAAAGACTGTCAAGCTGAAGACGATGAAATCAGACTGATACCAGAGGCAGGAAGCTACTGACTGTAAAACATTTGGTTCTTCCTCTCAGCAGAATTGGACACCAACAACCCTCAGACTGGTTTACTCACCCTCCATCAGCAGGTCGTCCTTCTTTAAAGTCAGGAGATTCATCTTTAGAGCGGTTGGTCTTGATGGACACCCATCTGGGTTCAGGAGGCTCTGCTCTCTGCTGCTGCATCCTGATACAAACACATGAGCAACACAAAGTCCTTTCAGGGAAGCAGGAGACACTAAAGTCAACATCAGCCAGGTTCTCCTCCATTGAGCCGCATCCATGTGGAGGCTCCTGAAGGACGTCACCACCAGCACCAGCAGGAGGCCCCTCCCCCACGCTGCACTCAGCTGCCAGCTGGACGATCAGCTCAACCAGCATGGAGCTTCCAGTGCTCAGCCAGCACACGCCTCCACCTTCACAGCACGGCTCCACAGTGCCAGCGCTTCACTCGCATTTGTGCCTAAATTTGGGTTTGTGCGAAGTGTAAAGAAACATTTAGGTGCACATGTGTCCCTGGGTCTCCGTTAGCCTGTAATTACCGGACTTTGACCAGTAACATCTTCTGATGTCCGGCTTTTTTTGGTTGGTCAAAATGTCCAGTGAAAATATCCAGGTCTGCTGCAGCTTCAGCATCGAGACGCCATGGCTGTAATCAGAGCACTGCGCTGTCATGCGCTCATCAGAGATTCCAGCGAAATCTACCCCTGAGTTATTAAGGGGGCTAAACTGGCTAAGATAGCCTGCGTGATCCCTGTCTCCAGTGGGCCAGCAGCCCCCAGCAATCGGACGCGTCCTGCGTCACGCTGCCACAGAGCCCTCAGCGTAGGAGACTGATGATGATCAAATTAATATAGCGTATCATATTGCAAAGAAGAGATTCTTTTTGTTAAGTTTAGGCCACTCATCAGCCTTCACAAGAAAAACGATTAGACATAAACCCAACATATGATGATGACAAACGATATGCTGAAATCATTGGACAAATATCACTTCAATATCACACATTGAAAGAAAATCGTGCTGCAAAGGTAATTCAATTTTAAATCGATATCATTAAACACAAATGAATCGCAATTCTTTTTCAAACTTTATAATTTCACCTTTATGTACATTTAAGTCAATAAATCAGTATGCTTGTAAATATTTACAGTTTCCCGTTTATTATAGAAAACACATTATTTGATCTATTTTTCATTGGGCCCCTAAATTTCTGTCTGTGCTCCTTGGGGGGGAAAAGTTATCTTCTGATTCTCCTGCAAGGTTTCCTCTAAGTCTGCATGAGACTCTGATTGGTTGTTCACTGGCTCCTCAACATTGTTGACAATTATCAACAATAAAACATTGTCTCCAAATTACTCAGAGTTGATCAGAGCTGTCCGACCTGTTCTGACTCGTCCTGCATGTTTCTCTGATGATGAGCTCAGATTACAGTCAAACTGCTGCTGCTTTTCACACAGAAACCCTCACACAGATACACACAAAAACCTCAAAGTCAGAAGAAGCAGCAGTTGTCCAGGAGGAGAGAAGGATCAGACAGAGCAGCATCATGAAGAAGCATCTCCGCTCTACAAACACAGATACGACACCAAGTGGTCCAAGCTGAGGAGAAGATTTCTCTGCTTGGATTCTCACCTCCTCAACTCTCCTCAGGTCCACTCGAGCTGACTCTCCTCCTTGCTGAGTCCACAAGAAGCTGCTGGTCCTCTGCTCACAGTGTGTGTGTGTGTGTGTGTTTCTCTCAGCAGTTTGATTGCAAGCTGAGTTCAGAGGGAGTGTCAGAACTGGTCGGACCACTTCATCAACTGCTTTGATTTTCCTCCAGCAGCGTCTCTCTGCACACGCATGCACACACACCGACACACAGGGAACCACACACAAACGACACACACGAACACACACACACAGTGACACACAGATACGTGCACACAGTGACACATACGTGCGCACACACACACACACACACAGCGACGCCCCACAGGAAGTCCACCATTTTGAACCGAATGGGCAGTGGTCACGTCATAATCGGCCTTTTATTGCAATGGAATTTAACGCACTCCTCCTAGGGATTTAACATTAGAAATCTGAAAGTCATGGAATATGAACACATTTGAAGGACATTTTTCCATCTCAAAGGGCGTGGCCATGGCGGCACCTCAAACGTGAGAATTCCGACTGCGACACTTTGGCTTTTTTCATGAACTGAGCCAAAAGCATGTGCTACTGCCTTTTTTGAGGGGAATCTCCTCCTAGGGATTTAACATTAGAAATCTGAAATTCATGGTATATGAACACATCTGAAGGGTAGATGAAAAGTTATCGAAGGAAATTTTTCCATCTCAAAGGGTGTGGCCATGGCGACACCTCAAACGTGAGAATTCCGACTGCGACACTTAGGCTTTTTCATGCAGACAGTGACAATTTTGGCTTTTTCAAGTCGACACATTTTTCTGATACAGGAGCTCCCCTCGGTGGATGTACCAGGTACTTCACGTGTCTTTGTTCACTGAAGAGTGTTTGTATGTCCTTTATGAATGGATTGTGTGTTCACGTGTAAGCCTCATTTTGGTCCAAACGCATTTTTAAGACACTAGCTCCCCCCAGTGGATGTACCAAGTACTTCGCCTGTATTTATTTATTTTTTTAAATGTGTGTAACTCTCCCTTGCATTTCCTATGTGGCAATGCCTCGACTTATGTACTTCTTGAAGGATGGGCGAAAGCTCAGAATCGTGCCATTGCAATGACAGGCTACGGCCGGAAAGGGCGAAGGCCGAGTGGGCGACGGACGGAGGAGCTGGTCGCAAGGGTGGGCGGTCGCAAGGGTGGGCGGTCGCAAGGGGAGGCAGTGCGACACAGCTCGGGCCCGCCAGTGCCCCTCGGGGCCCTAGTTAAACTTAAATTTTCTGTAGCCTAGCAGGTGACTACATTTCAGATTTGGTGACATGTGTCTTAAAACAAAACGATGAACGTTAAACACACTAGAGAAAGGAAATAACCAATTTTAGGGTTAAAACCAAACTTTAATGTCATAAAATAACACCATGTTAAAAACTAACACTCGGAGTGAAAGGGAATAACACAATTTTGAGTTAAAAATGCACTTATGTGGTGTCATAAAACAAGGGTGTCAAAAAGGTGATGCCAGCAGGCGATTGTGTTTGTGTTGATGACTGATTTGTGCCCGATGTGTGCACGGTTGTCAAATAGTGACAGTCACCAACAGGCTGGACTGGCCAGCAGGCACACATTGTCCCGGTGGGCCGGTGGCTCAGTGGCCGCAGGAGAAAAAACACTTGCGGTACAGTTGTTTGTGTCGCATCCAACGCAGCGCTGTTTCCCCTACGTTCATCATCGCGCTTTCTGCTGCACCCCCCCCAGCTCCAACGTCACCCACCCCACTCTGACGTTGCAAGCTGCCCCCCCCCCCCCGATCGTAAATTTCACGAGCCACTTCCTTGTGCCAGTCCAGCATTGGTCACCAAACATCTCCACACAGTGTTGCCAATGTCCAGGAACACCTCCACGGCATCTCCGGGGTGGCGTGACAGGCGCAAGAATCGACAAACTTTTCAGGATTGATCCATCCCATCGTCAGCTCCGATCCTTGCTTACGCACCTTTTTCTTGCGTAAACGGCGTTGATACATGAGGCCCCAGTACATCCACAACTCTGCCGTGACCTCATCAGCTCAGTCCTCCATCACCTCCACCGGCTCCCCGTCCCACAGTTCATCACCTCCAAAGTCCTTCTCCTCACCCATAAAGCCCTTAACAACAAGGCCCCTCCCACCTCACTGCCCCCCTCCACTGCCACAATCCCTCCCGCAGCCTCCCTTCCTCCCATGCACACCTCCCATCCCCACCTCACCGCAGCAGGCAGCCGACCTGGGAGGGCGGAGCCTTCTCTGTGGCAGCCCCCTCCCTCTGGAACTCCTTCCACAACCATCTCCAGCTGCTCAAATAATACAACATGAAATACAATATGAAAGGTACGTAATGAAAAATTAGGACGATTCTAAGGGCCCATGACTTCCTCAATCGCCCCTCGGGACACAAAACCATCCCCTTCCTAAAAACTGCTAACTAAAAACCCAAAAAATCTAATATTAATTATTTGAGGGGATTTTAACCCTCTAAATGCCGGTTTGTTTATGCAACTCCACAGTATTTTAATGGAAAAACTTAAAAAATAATTTCAATAAAAGACAATTCAAGGAGGATTTTATTATTATTATTATTTAAGCCTCAGAAGATTCAATGATTGGCAGCAACACTGAATTTGAAGCATTTTTTTTTTCTGCAGGCAAAATGGCTTGTAGCACCCGAGAATGTAATTATTTCCCGATAATGTAATAAAATTCCTTAAAAATGTAATAAAACCAAGTCATAACTGCTCCAATAATGTAATACAATTTCCTGACTGATATTGTAATAACATTTTTACTGATAATGTAATACCATATTACATTATTTGCAATGTATTACATTTTCAGGTGGGTCGTTTGGGATTCAGGAATTGATTGTGAATCAAATTGCTCATTTTTGTCTGTGAACCTTGTGTTGGTCTGGTTTTATGTCGCGGCCCTCAAACTCTGAGACTCGGGGCGTAACAGCATGCGAGAGGTAGAGGGATCGATGCCCAGATTCTCCAAGGAAACTCAAGGGGACAGTCAAAACTTTTTTTCTTGATTGAAAGCAAAGCAGAGTCACAGAGTACAATGAGGGAAATGTAGCTTCATGGATTAGCAGTCCATTGTTCGTGATGTTTCCACTTATCCACGAAACAACTAAGGTAGGGGAATTAGCTCAAATGGTAGAGCGCTCGCTTAGCATGAGAGAAGTAGTGGGATCGACGCCCACATTCTCCAAGGAAACTTAAGGGCAACAGGCAAGGTTTTTGTTAAGGGTCATTTTGTGTCTGTGCTTCCCTAAGGAGACGCACGCTTTGCTTCCAGTTATTCACAGACATGGGCTGAATCATTCTGGGCCACTGAAACCTAACTCTTTTGTTTAAGTTCCAAAAAAACGTGTTACTGTGACACTTGAGTGAGATCACATAAAAGATGCTTAATCACAACAAGGATGGGATT
The DNA here is from genome assembly GCA_903171835.1 of Mullus surmuletus. Lineage (NCBI taxonomy): Eukaryota > Metazoa > Chordata > Actinopteri > Syngnathiformes > Mullidae > Mullus > Mullus surmuletus. Next base: position 179,953 of record CAESWR010000654.1, on the reverse strand, counting down.
CGAATCCATGGTGGTCTCAAGTGATAGAGTGAGCATTGTGCACACTGGAATCCCCACGGATACTCGCTCTTTAGCAGAAGTGAATGGAACAGTTGTGATACTGTGAGCACATGTGCTTGTAATGAGCTCAGCAGGTAGGAAGCGTGGAGCAATGTCGGTCTCACTGAAATCACAAGAAATTGGTCAACAATGCCAGGACGCAGCTCTGCAGCTGAGTTCAGGACTGGCTCATCAAAGCTTGAATTATTCTTTGCAGAAAAAAAGCAGAAAGCTTGTGTGCCTCAGATGGATGTTCACAGCTTCCTGTAAGAGAAAAATGTTACATTCTGACTTATGTCCACCTGATGGAGGTCTCTCTTGTAGGTTCTGAGTCCCATCAGTGTTTGTGAGCTTTATGGACAAAACAAACAGATCGAATAGAAACTTTTACGAAGACTCCGAAGCAGAGACAAGTCCATCCGTCATCCTGCAGAAAGTGAAGGTGGCCGTGGGAGAAGATGAAGACCCTTATCGACACAATTCAGAAGAGACGACTGGCAAATATAATATTTCTGATTAAATAATGCAGTGAAACATCCACTCATTCCAGATATGAATTTCCACATAAAAAAAATAAAGAAACTGAGACAGATAATCTCCACAGACAGCGCCATGGACCGGTGACCCCCCACCTCACGCCATCATGAGGTGTTTCCACTGCTTTTATTTTTGGTTGGAGTGATGGACTGTTGGTTCCACTGCACCAGAGCAGCACTCAGACCTGCAACCATTTTATTTTACTATCAAAGTTTTCCTATTTTGATGGTTGAGAGAGTGTGCGATTTTGTTTGAATGTACTGCGAGTGACACTGACTTGTGTTTTCTTTCGTGCATGTATGTCCTTCCACACCTTATCTTTATCTTCATTACTTATAAAAAGCAGACATTTAGTTGTGTTGCATTTCTTCGGCCCAAGAATTAATGATCATTGGTGATATTTCAGTTCAACTAGAGAAGACAAGAACCCATTTCTACTCTTAAGATAGTAAATAGGCTACACATGTCAAAAGAGCAGCTAAGA
>CAESWR010000654.1:165413-178701 GCA_903171835.1 Mullus surmuletus | reverse complement strand
CAAAGTGCTAGAGGCCTGGAAACAGTGTCCCGCCCCAGGTTTTAGGACGTCCCGAACGCGCTGGTATCGGTCCCGAGTCTCTACGACGCTCTGTTACGGACATGACCTTTGACCCTATTATGGTAACCCTCATTCGGAAAGACTGGCCATAACCTGTGATGCAAATGTGCTAAAGACACCAAACCAGCATCTACCCCCATATTTTCATGGCTGCCGAACACACTGGGCTTGGTCCCGGGCCTCTAGGAGCCTCCAGTGCTGAGATACGCATGTTCACACAATCATAAATAGGCTGTATCTCCAGAACCCAAGGTCGTAGGAGCTCAGGACCCGGCCCGTTGCATTCGGGGTGCCCAAAAACCTATGGGTAGAACTTGGCCCCATGTCTCTACGACCTTCCGTTCTCTGAAGTGCTAGGGTTAGCGCTAACCCTAACCCTAACCCTAGCTCAGAATTAAGGTGCGTCTTTGACTGACCATAGCTCCCGACCAGAAAGTGCTAGAGGCCTGGAAACAGTGTCCCGCCCCAGGTTGTAGGACGTCCCGAACGCGCTGGTATCGGTCCCGAGTCTCTACGAGGCTCTGTTACGGACATGACCTTTGACCCTATTATGGTAACCCTAATTCGGAAAGACTGGCCATAACCTGTGATGCAAATGTGCTAAAGACACCAAACCAGCATCTACCCCCATATTTTCATGGCTGCCGAACACACTGGGCTTGGTCCCGGGCCTCTAGGAGCCTCCGGTGCTGAGATACGCATGTTCACACAATCATAAATAGGCTGTATCTCCAGAACGCAAGGTCGTAGGAGCTCAGGACCCGGCTCGTTGCACTCGGGGTGCCCAAAAACCTATGGGTAGAAGTTGGCCCCATGTCTCTACGACCTTCCGTTCTCTGAAGTGCTAGGGTTAGCGCTAACCCTAACCCTAACCCTAACCCTAACCCTAGCTCAGAATTACGGTGCGTCTTTGACTGACCATAGCTCCCGACCAGAAAGTGCTAGAGGCCTGGAAACAGTGTCCCGCCCCAGGTTTTAGGACGTCCCGAACGCGCTGATATCGGTCCTGAGTCTCTACGACGCTCTGTTACGGACATGATCTTTGACCCCCTGCCATTGCACTTATGCTAATCCTAACTTGGAAAGACTCGCCATAAATCGAGATGCAAATGTGCTAAAGACACCAAACCAGCATCTACCCCCATGTTTTCATGGCTGCCGAACACACTGGGCTTAGTCCTGAAGCTCTAGGAGCCTCCAGTGCTGAGATATGCATGTTCAGACAATCATAAATAGGCTGTATCTCAAGAACAAAAGGTCGTAGGAGCTCAGGACCCGGCTCGTTGCACTCGGGGTGCCCAAAAACCTAGGAGTAGAAGTTGGCCCCATGTCTCTACGACCGCATCTGTCTATTGACAGCATCTGTGCTGTTATTACCGAATGACAATAAAATCTATCTATCTATCTATCTATCCATCTATCTATCTATCTATCTATCTATCTGTATAATTCTGATGGGTTAACCAGGGATATTAATTAAAATCAAAGTCAGAATTGTTTTCAGAATATCAGAGCATATTTTTCAGGAGGAAACATTTCAAGGGTTAACGGAATTGTGATGAATTAAATCATTATATCAAAAAATAGGGAACTGAGGATAACTAGTCAATCACTGAATCTTTGTGGTCTTTTTTCCCATTAGCTGACATGGCAGAACAAAAAGAATTCTCACACATCCTCTTAAAAAAAAAGAGCTGAGCAAACTAAACACCTGTAAGTATGTGAAAGAAGTTCCTCTTTTGGAACGCACATAAAAGCAGAGTGAGCGCTCCACTATCCAGACCTCCTCACCTCAAAGCTTCGGACAAACCTTTGGCACCAGCGGTATGTAACACATATACTTTTTTTTTTCAGGCTGCTGGATCTAACGCAATTGGAAACTCCAGTCGGCGTTTTGTGTGAACTTATTTCGGTTTAAATTCCGGTTCATTTACGTCACAGATATATCAATCCCAGAACCCAAAATGGCACACGTGGGCGACACAACAAACATCGACATGCAGAGGAATTCAGGAGAAGTTGGCTCCATTAACACCATTGACATCCAAGGTGAGTTCAAGTGTGAGTGTGAATGTGCGTTTGCTGTGACGATTTCATCACATCCCGACTGCTCTTACAGGGGGACTCAAGAAAGGCACCGACGTGGCAAACACCAGTGATGTCGTTATTAAAGGCGAAAACACCGGCGAGATTGGATCTGAGAATGACTTAAAGATGACAGGTGAATTATTTGTCTTACACAGCCAGTAACAAAAAGTTAAATGTACCTTCCACCCATGTGTCATCCATGTCCAGAAATGATCTCTTTAACAAAAACAAATCTCATGACTCGCATCTGGATATTTTTTTCTCATTTCTGCCATTTAAGGAGGGTCTATCGGAGAAAATGCGAAAGTGGGCAACACTTCCAAGATTCAAAGCAACAGTAACTCTGGATTCGTTGGCTCAGGGAATAATGTGAGAATCGGCTGAGGTACGAAGACCTGAGCAACACTCACTATCTCTCATCTCTCACCGCTCTGATCACATGATTCTGCCTGCTCCCCTTTTAGGACACTGCACTTCAGCTGATGAAGAACATCGTCTCCAATGGTCATCAGACACGGTGTTGAAAACCACGAGAGCTCATGAAATTGGGAAACCTTAAATCCTTCTGGAATATTCCAAGAAATCAAGATGAAATAAAGACTACTTGATGTTTGAATCTTTGGTTTAAGACTTGCATTTTTTTTCAATTTTATCATGTCAGACTTGAAGGTATCTAAATACATCTTCAACTTTCATAACATTTCCAGCATGAATTCAGGTTTGAATGTTGTTTCACTTCTGAGACATAACAAAACTGAAACAAAAGTCGCAGTGCTTCAATGTAAGCGTCGCATTATCTGACCTAACAGAGGTGTATATTTCATTCTACTATATAACAGGCAAAAATGCTGATATAAATGAGAAGGGTAGTAACACGTGACACAAAATACTTATTTAGGTAAACTCACTATTTCGGACAGATATAAAGCTACCGACTTGTTACTTTTACTTCAGATTTGCCATACTATTGATTTTATACATATGAGCACAATATACTGATCACGTAATAACACTAACCTCACTGTGCTGTATGCTGTCAAACAAAAAAGTGTATAATCAACTAAAATGATTGGTTCTCACGATCCCTTTTCGACCCTCGAGGCGGGGTCGGGTTGGGGACGTGTTTTGCTGCAAACCCTCAAAGAATCAGGAAGTTGTCATCGTATATGTTCAGGACACCCAAAGCTCTCTGTAGTCACACTGACCAAATCTGACTTCACAGCACAAACCAGCAAAGAGGTAAAGCCTGTTTGTCACTTATCATTATTTGTCTGATTTTATGATGTTTGATTGTTAGCTGATGTGATTTTTTAAGGCTCAAGGCAATTTAAAATTTAGTGACGCCTAAAACAAGACTGCGGCCCTTAAAAACTGCCATCAAGAAACTTTGTCTACCTCGGTTTTGAACTAAGCTGCTGTGACGTGTCGACTCCAGCAGGAACGATGGCCAACATCGGCAACACCAACAACGCTGATGTTGGGACCAACTCGGGGATGCTTGGTTCCAATAACACGTTCAATATCGGCGGTGAGTTCTACGGCTCGACCCCCATCAACGGTTTTTAGAGATGATGATGCTGCTTCTTTGAAAATAGTCGACCTTCAGCTCGATTGTGTGTGTGAGGCTCTGTCCTTTTCACGATTCTTTATATTTCAAAAGGGCAAAAAATCTACACGAACATTGGACATATTGGAAACACGAATATTGGACATAATACGGGTGGAATCAGTTTTGGTAACATGTGCAACATCAATGGTGAGTGGGAGCTAAGGCTGCTGGATCTAACGCAATTGGAAACTCTAATCGGCGTTTTGCGTGAACTTATTTCGCTTGAAATTCCGGTTCATTTACGTCAATGATGTATCGATTCCAGAACCCAAAATGGCACACGTGGGCAACACAACAAACATCGACATGCAGAAGAATTCAGGAGAAGTTGGCTCCATTAACGCCACTGACATCCAAGGTGAGTCCAAGTGTGAGTGTGAATGTGCATTTGCTGCGACGATTTCATCACGTCCCGACTGCTCTGCAGGGGGACTCAAGCAAAGCACCGGCGTGGCAAACACCAGTGATGTCGTTATTAAAGGGGAAAACACCGGTGAGATTGGACCTGAGAATAACTTAAAGATGACAGGTGAATTATTTGTCTTACATAGCCAGTAAAATAAAAAGTTAAATGTACCTTCCACCCATGTGTCACCCATGTCCAGAAATTGTCTCTTTAACTGGATAGTTCTTTCTCATTTCTGCCATTTAAGGAGGGTCTATCGGAGAAAATGCGAGCGTGGGCAACACTTCCAAGATTCAAAGCAACAGTAACTCTGGATTCGTTGGCTCAGGGAATAATATGAGAATCGGCTGAGGTATGAAGACCTTAGAAACACTCACTATCTCTCATCTCTCACCGCTCTGATGACATGATTCTGCCTGCTCCCCTTTTAGGAAGCTACACTCCAGCTGATGAAGAACATCGTCTCCAAAGGTCATCAGACACGGTGTTGAAAACCACGAGAGCTCATGAAATTGGGAAACCTTAAATCCTTCTGCAATGTCCAAGAAATCAAGATGAAATAAAGACTACTTGATGTTTGAATCTTTGGCTGAAGACTTTTTTTCCCCCATATTTTCATGTCAGACTTGACGGTATCTAAATGCATCTTCAACTTTCATAAAATTTCCGGCATGAATTCAGGTTTGAATGTTGTTTCACTTCTGAGACATAACAAAACTGAGGAAAAATCATGTTATATATGTTAGGGTGGGTGGGGGGGGGGGCAAAAAATGCAGTTATAATGGAGGACAATGGTCCAAATCTTGTAGGTTAACAGTCGTAGTGTAACTTTTTTCAATCTGACATTATAAAAAAAAAGTTATATTGCACCAAAATCTATGTTGTCACTTTCTTTTCTTTTTTTTTATTTTAATGCATGGAACATCCTGTGCTGTTTATTTATCTTTTTTTTGTGTATGTTACTGGCATATACAGATCTTAGTTACTTTTGTATGCCATATTTTATTATAATCACACACCCTGGTTCTTATTCTGTATTTTTCATTCTGTGTTTTTATGATTATTATTATTATCAACATTATCTCTTATTATTGAGCAGGGTAATATTTTGTTCTGTGACAGCATCTGTGATATCATTACCGAATGACAATAAAATCTATCTTTCTATCTATCTATCTATCTATCTATATAATTCAGATGGGTTAACCAGGGATTAATTAAAATCAATCAAAGTCAGAATTGTTTTCAGAATATCAGAGCATATTTTTCAGGAGGAAACATTTCAAGGGTTACCTGAATTGTGATGAATTAAATCATTATATCAAAAAATAGGGAACTGAGTATAACTAGTTAATCACTGAATCTTTGCGGTCAAGTCTCGAGGCAGGAAGTTCCCGTTCATGAAGTGCTCCCCTATTGACCGACGAGTTCCAAAAAGAGTCTTTTTTCCTGATAGCTGACATGGCAGAACAAAACAAATTCTCACACATCTGCTTAAAAAAAAGAGCTGAGCAAACTAAACACCTGTACGTATGTGAAAGAAGCTCCTCTTGTGAAACCACACGCAGACGCACATAAAAGCAGAGTGAGCGCTCCACTATCCAGACCTCCTCACCTCAAAGCTTAGGACAAACCTTTGGCACCAGCGGTACGTAACAAATATACTTTACTACAGGCTGCTGGATCTAACGCAATTGGAAACTCCAATCTGCATTTTGCGTGAACTTATTTCGGTTTAAATTCCGGTTCATTTACGTCACTGATGTATCGATCCCAGAACCCAAAATGGCACACGTGGGCGACACAACAAATATCGACATGCAGAGGAATTCAGGAGAAGTTGGCTCCATTAACACCATTGACATCCAAGGTGAGTCCAAGTGTGAGTGTGAATGTGCGTTTGCTGTGACGATTTCATCACGTCCCGACTGCTCTTACAGGGGGACTCAAGCAAGGCACCGACGTGGCAAACACCAGTGATGTCGTTATTAAAGGGGAAAACTACGGCGAGATTGGATCTGAGAATGACTTAAAGATGACGGGTGAATTATTTGTCTTACACAGCAAGAAAAAAAAAAAAGTTAAATGTTAAATGCGTCATCCATGTGCAGAAATTGTCTCTTTAACTGGATTTTTGTTTTTCTCATTTCTGCCATTTAAGGAGGGTCTATCGGAGAAAATGCGAAAGTGGGCAACACTTCCAAGATTCAAAGCAACAGTAACTCTGGATTCGTTGGCTCAGGGAATAATGTGAGAATCGGCTGAGGTACGAAGACCTGAGCAACACTCACTATCTCTCATCTCTCACCGCTCTGATCACATGATTCTGCCTGCTCCCCTTTTAGGACACTGCACTCCAGCTGATGAAGAACATCGTCTCCAATGGTCATCAGACACGGTGTTGAAAACCACGAGAGCTCATGAAATTGGGAAACCTTAAATCCTTCTGGAATATTCCAAGAAATCAAGATGAAATAAAGACTACTTGATGTTTGAATCTTTGGTTTAAGACTTGCATTTTTTTTCAATTTTATCATGTCAGACTTGAAGGTATCTAAATACATCTTCAACTTTCATAACATTTCCAGCATGAATTCAGGTTTGAATGTTGTTTCACTTCTGAGACATAACAAAACTGAAACAAAAGTCGCAGTGCTTCAATGTAAGCGTTGCATTATCTGACCTAACAGAGGTGTATATTTCATTCTACTACATAACAGGCAAAAATGCTGATATAAATGAGAAGGGTAGTAACACGTGACACAAAATACTTATTTAGATAAACTCACTATTTCGGACAGATATAAAGCTACCGACTTGTTACTTTTACTTCAGATTTGCCATACTATTGATTTTATACATATGAGCACAATATACTGATCACGTAATAACACTAACCTCACTGTGCTGTATGCTGTCAATCAAAAAAGTGTATAATCAACTAAAATGATTGGTTCTCACGATCCCTTTTCGACCCTCGAGGCGGGGTCGGGTTGGGGACGTGCTTTGCTGCAAACCCTCAAAGAATCAGGAAGTTGTCATCGTATATGTTCAGGACACCCAAAGCTCTCTGTAGTCACACTGACCAAATCTGACTTCACAGCACAAACCAGCAAAGAGGTAAAGCCTGTTTGTCACTTATCATTATTTGTCTGATTTTATGATGTTTGATTGTTAGCTGATGTGATTTTTTAAGGCTCAAGACAGTTAAAAATGTAGTAACCCCTTAAAAAGTGGCATCAAGAAACTCTGTCTACATCGGTTTTGAACTAAGCTGCTGTGCCGTGTCGACTCCAGCAAGAACGATGGCCAACATCGGCAACACCAACAACGCTGCTGTTGGGACCAACTCGGGGATGATTGGTTCCAATAACACGTTCAACATCGACGGTGAGTTCTACCGCTCCGCCTCCGTCAACGGTCTTTAGAGATGATGATGCTGCTTCTTTGAAAATAGTCGACCTTCAGCTCGATTGTGTGTGTGAGGCTCTGTCGTTTTCACGATTCTTTATATTTCAAAAGGGCAAACAATCAACACCAATGTTGGACATATTGGAAACACGAATATTGGACAAAATGCGGGTGGAATCAGTTTTGGTAACATGTGCAACATCAATGGTGAGTGGGAACTATGTTGCTGGGAATTAAACCTTATTAATATTATCATCATTATTATTATTATTATCATCATCTTAATAATGACTTGTCTATTCATATCCCCCTGTGTTTCAGGAGGAGGAAGTGGGGCTTCAATAAATATTGGCAATACAACAAACAATGGAGTTGGAGCCAACTACGGAGCCATCGGCACAGGGAACAACGTCAACATCAACAGATGTAAGGATGTACGGTTGCGGGTGTCACAATTTTTAGTTGGTTAGTTTTGAAGTAAGAATTTTGAGAGAGGGCTTTTCTGAGCAAGTCTATCTTAACATCTCTTTCTCTCTCTCAGGAAGTGCCTGCTGACGTGGAGCATTAGCCACCACAATAATGGAAATCCGTGGAAAACCTCTCTGTGATTAATTACATGATTAAAATAAAGAAATAAAGAAATTAAGCAATATGTGCATCATTTCTTGTGCTGAATTGAATCTTTCACAGTCTTACAAGTGCTACGTTCGCCCCTTAAAATGACCAAAATGAGTGAATAACCTGTTAAACCGTTTTCATCACATGTTCCTTTTCACTTCTGCTCTTAGTTTTCAAACCCTCCTCCACATGAGCACACATGTCAAAGAGCATGTTTGCGACTTCTTTTTCTAACCACGTCTGTGAGGTGTCGCGCTTTTCTTCTTCTTTTTTTTTTTCCACAAAGCCACATGAGCTGAAGTGTCATTCAGGTTACCTTGGGAACGTGTCTCAGTAATGGAACCTTTGGTTGAGAAATGTGCTGGCGGCAGCAAGTTGACGTGACACAGCACCTCCACGCAAACTGCCTGACTGAAAATTATACTTAACTATGAAAAACATAAAGCGGAAACCGTGTCTGTGTCTGTGTCTGTATGTGTGTCTGTGTGTGTGTGTGTGTGTGTGGAGGGGGGCTCTGAGAGGTCTCTTACTTTCTGAGATGTTCGTGCTCCTTCAGGAAGAGCTCCATCTTCCTGTTGTTCACCCCTGAGCTGCTCTTGTAGGACCTGAGTAAAGAAAGAGAAGAACCAAAGGAAACAAAGCTCAGAGACAGTGTGAATAAAACTGGGTAGGAGAACATTTTTTTTTTTTAATCTCATCAACTTTTTTTGTTGCTGACTTTGTGTAAAACTCGAACAATGCTATTTCAGTGTAACACAATAACTTGTTTTCTAACTGTAATGCATTACTTTTTGCTGTAACACGGCAATTTAAGGCATTACTAAAAAATAATTGTTCATATTTTACACTACAAATCTCATTAACGCCCATTATAATGGATTTTAAACCCATTTATCTCTTGAGGCCAAGGACTAATCTTTTTTTGATTTTTGATGAAGCATAAACTATGTCTCATTATGCTGTGAATTCTCTGTGAATAAAAGAGAATAAAGGGATAGAAATGTAAAAAGGGTTGTGTATCTTGTCATGTCTTTAGGTGTTAGGTTACAATATACAGTATCAGCCTCTAGTTCTATTGATGTCAATATGAATAAACCATAACTGTGGCCATTATACTGTATTGTTGTTAGCCTTAAGCCGAGCTCAGCCACGTACCACATCGCCTCCTACTTGATGTGTAAATGAGCTTATTTTGGTAAAAGTAATGCAAAAATAACGCAATGCCATACAATTCAAAGACAAAAACATTATGATGTTACAAATGGCTTTGAAAAGACAGTAACAAGTAATAAATAATGCATTACGTTTTTCAAGTAACTTGCCCAACGCTGCACAAGAACGGTGGAGACAAAGAAAAAAAAAAAAAAAGCAACCAAGCTTTCCCAGGGCTTTGCTTCGGATTTCACCTTCTCAAATTAACCGACACCCGAATGCTGATGATATACTTCCTGTGTTAAGGCCATTACGTGACTGAGTGTGCTTAACTCGGTCCACCATCTTTTATTTACACCACTTCATTCTCTCCTCCCTTAATCATCACTTCATCACGCCATCGTCACGTCTGTTGTTCTCCGATAATCGTTCCTCCACATCCCTGCCCACCATCGGCGTGATACAAATTCACTCTCGACATTGCGATGAGTCGACATGAGATCACTACGACGCCTCTCGCTCTCACACGGCTCGCTCTCCCACTCGCCCCGTGATGAAGGCCTTTTCCGCGTTTCAGTCGGGCCAGATGTAACCACTCTTCTCAGCTTTAGCTGAATGAAAGCCTTGCGGTTTGATTTACTGTAGGAGGCACTTAGGAGAGATATCCCCAGAGAAAGAGCGAGCTGCAGACAGACCGAGGGAGCTACAGACAGACAGTTGGAGGGAGACACTTTGGCTATTAAGAGGAGGCGCTTCTTATTGGAGGACGAGGTATTATAGGAACAGACCCATTGAAAGGGTGGGGGGATTCACAGACACCGTGGACATTTCTGCCTCCTACCGGCCAAGTGGAATGAAACCAAAGTCAGCAGATGTGTGAGAGAGGAAGGGAGGAGAGAGGAGGGGAAATATTAAGAGAGAAATGTAATAATGGATGCAATTGTACGGGAGGGAGTAATGAAAGTTTGGCTATTTTGAGAGATTTAAGGAAAAAGCTTTTTAAAAACTCTTAAAACAAATCCTCTCAGACCGGCATATTCTGTTGGATTTTTGGTACAAATCCTCAGCAATATTCCTTGTTTCTATGTTTGTATTTGTATATATTTGTATTTATTGTATTGTATTTATATAAAAAATGGTATTGTCTGAGTCCAAAAGGAAAATAAAATGCATTCTTCTTCTTCTTCTTGTTACTATTATAAGAATGTTCAGTCACCTTTAGTCTCAAATTTTGCAGTAATGGAAAACAGAACAGAAAATTAACATGATTGTTTCCTTAAATAACCAATGCAAAAAGAGAAAACAGATGTTATATCTTAAAAAAGGCCAGGGGTGTGTGAAGGTGCTCACTCGATGTCCCTGTGGATGGAACCCAGCAGGTCTTCCCGCTCTCTCAGGCTGGAGAAGTTGCTTTTGGTTTTGTGGAACTCGTGAGTGTAGTCCTGCATGAGAGAGGTGAACTACAGTCAGCTGGAGACAAAAGCATTTCTTCCTTAAAACAATCAAAGTGCAACTCGTGTCGATTGTAAGTGAACCAAGAGAGGGAATTCATGGTCCGTGCCTGTAAGATGTCTCGGTGTCTCTGTAAGGTGTGCATCAGCGCCGCGTTGCGTGACGACACTCCCGGGGTGTTTGCGTACTCCACCATTTTGTCTTGGACCGTTCTTAGCTGCCAGTTCACGAGAGAAAAAAACTGTGATTTAAACGATCTCTGCTGGGGTTAGAAAGGTGTTAGCGGAGGACAGCCTGAAAGCATCCACAATGCACCAAGGACATGAACTTACGCTTGCCAACAGCTGCTCCAGCTCAGCTGTCATGGCCACCAACATTTTGTCATGGGTGGAGTCTGACCTGAATATGGATGAAAGAAAACGGCCGGGGAAAAGTGATTTATTTATCACTTGAGCGATAAATAAAAAAAGAATACTTCCTGTAGCAGCTACTGCCTGTCTGAGTCACCCAAAGAAAATGTGTTATTATTGAAGACAACAACAACTCTAGATGAACATTTTGTGATTAAACTAATGGTGAACTAGAAACAAAGGTAGAAATTATAGACAGAATTATGGCAAAAAAATCAGGAAATAATATGATACAAAACAATACGGAAAAGTGTTGAGACAAAGGAAATCTTCATAGTCAAAAACAACAAGTGGATTCCTGTCAGACGAATTTGAAATAATGAAATGAAATCATTTGTTTTTCCCCTGTAACTTTGGCTTTCAAAGAGGAAACACGCTCATATTCACCAAGGTAACTGAATTATAAACAAAGTAGCTGAGTTGGTGGGCAGGCTTCACCTTTCAACCACGGGGGGGGGGGGGGGGGATTCCTGGCAGGCGAAAAACAGTGTGAAATAATAATAATAATGTGTTTCTGCCTGTAACTTTGGCTGTTAAAGAGGAAACATGCTCAAGTTCACCAAGGTAACTTATTATGGTCTGAATTATAAACGAAGCAGCTGAGTTCTTGATTATTTGATTCTCCCTGTAACTTTGGCTGTGAAAGAGGAATCCTGCTCATGTTCACCAAGGTAACTTATTATGGTCTGAATAAGACAGAACAACTGAACTGGTTTGCAGGATCCACCTGTCACGACCCCGGGGAACACTTTCTCTCACCTTGGGGCACAACCCCGGAAGTGCCCACAGGTGAGGAGGTGTCAAAGGTGGGTGCTGCTGACCTGCTGTCGCCCCCCTGGGGGTCCCGGCTGCTGCTGTAGCTGGTGCAGAGCTTACTGAAGGACACCAGCTTCTGGTCCAGCTCATTCTCCAGCTGTCTGGCCTGCTTTCGTAAATCTGAGAGGAAATGGAGGTAAAAAAAAACTGCAGGTTTATTACAGACTCTGACGTGGATAATAACGTGGCAGTGTTTTACATAACACGCACTTCCTACTACAAGGTAGAAGCAGCAGATTTCAGGAATTATCTTTAAAATTCCTCCATTTTAAACACAATGGAACAACAGGAAAACGTGCCCGGCGAGGTTATCTGTTGACAGCCGCTGTTAAACGCTTTGAAAGTGAACTTTTCTGCGCTGACTGAGAAGCGGCGGGTTTGAGGCACCGGAACGCTTTACGGCGGGCGGGAGTGTCGGAAAAACACCGAGCAAAGCCGAAGCGAGGCGGCTGAGAACCGAAGAAGACGACTGACAGGCGAGGAAACACAGAAATACCACTTGATTTTACCTTCCCAATAGTTACTGCCGGCTGCCATTTTTGTAGTTGACAAACAAAGTCACGGGTCGCCAAGCAGGCGCGACTGTCGCAATCATATGTCGTGATTCTGATTTGACAACAGCGGCACCCAGCGGTTAGACGCCGCATTTCCCCCCAATCTGGAGACTTTGGAGCGACGTTTGTGGTGATTATCGGATGTGAGTCGGTGTATAAATAGGGATTTACTGTCATGCTGAATGAGAATAAACAAATACTAAATATTTATATAGTTTTCTGCTCAATTCTTTGATCTGACTGTGATTGTAGAAAAGCCTTTATTCAGTAGAACATGGGCAAAACATAATAAAATGTCTTATATGTGATCTTTTAATCCCATATTTGTTGGTTTCCTTCTCCTTTCATATTTGAAATTATCTTAATTTTGCAATATTATTAGATTATATGAGCACCAGTATGCAGTTTACACCCAGCAAGTAGTTGAATGGCCTCATGACAAACTGAAATGAAATCAGCCAAAGTAGCAATATCTCAAATTTATTTGCAGGGTTACGGACCCCGAGTTATACCTTACAGCAGGTGTTTTAGTAATTGTGATTCAAACTTTCAGTCCAAATCATCTAGTTCAGACTTTGACCAATGACCCTGTGATTTGTTTGTTTTGTGGGCTGTAAATCCGAGCCTCGTGCTGCCCTGGAGCTCAGTGGTGGACGTTAACAGAGAAGGACAAGCTTCAGATGTGATTGAGGTACATGTCACTCACACCGTG
>CAESWR010000654.1:123218-136701 GCA_903171835.1 Mullus surmuletus | reverse complement strand
AACTACTAAGGATTGACATTGACACACACACACAAATTTCCAAATATGTTATTGTTCTCTGAAAAATGAGGCCAGCTTTGTGTAAGCCGAGCGCGTACCCACAGGGCTTTTCCAAAGGAATATTTCCAGCTTCGGTATTGTTAGCGATCCTATACAATAAAAACTGATCTCGCCGTAAAAAATAAAAAAAGTTCAAAAAGTCCACGGGTTCGTTAAACCAGACACCATTCTCAGTGGAAAGGCACCACAGGTGGTTTCCAGATTTGGACAAGATGTTTGGAGCAGTGACTTATCAGCATCGGCGTGGCGTCCAACGCCGGGGACCTTCTGAAAGAATTTGAAGTGGCCTCGTTTTTCCAGAGCAAGAGAAATATTTGTCGTTTTTCTCTAATTTAAAGAAAAGCTTCAAGGAGATCCTGAAAATCTAATTACACACGTCAGTGAAATAACAGAGGGGAAACATATAAACTAATGCTTCTCTGCTCTTGATAAACGATAGGCATCTTTTAAAGAGGATTACCCCTGAACATTTTCTCTCCTCTGGACTCCTGCCAAGACAAAGACATGCTTGTGAACATTTCACGAAGCCGACCAGGCATAACACTTTTAAAAAATACTTTCGTCCCAGCATTGTTCGTTTGGGGGAAACCTGAGGAATTTCTCCCCCGTTGTTCTGTGAACGGGCCCTTTGCTCTCGCTGAATGATCTCATGATGAGATCTCCAAGGAGCATCTAATATCCCACCTAACCCACCCCTCGAAAGCCAATAAATCAATCATTTGCTTTAGAAACCTGTGTGTGTGTGTGTGTGTGTGTGTGTGTGTGTGTGTTAACCACTCAGGAAACCCAGAATCCCTGCTGTGGATCACGGCTCAAACACCCGTCTGACTGACAGAACAATGAGAGACGGGAGATGGAGGAACAAGGTGTGAATGTGTGTGCTGACTGTTTTGTTCCTCTATGTGGATGTAATTTGTGTGTAATGTGTGTGCGTTTATGCCCCTGGAGCGGCTCCAGCGCATGAGCCCCCATCTGAGTGTGAGTCAGCCCCTCATCCCGGCTTTCTCCAGGGAGTCCCCGGCTCTTGGCAGAGGAATGCATGGGAGTTGGCTCCTTCAATAAAGGCAGCTCTCTCGCCGGGCCCCGAGACGGCCCCCGGGCTCCTTTTCATGCTTTGCCTCCCCTGTCTCTCCTGAGCACGCCGCAGCCGCAGCCGCCGCCGCCGCCGCCGCTACTTCCTCGTTCCGGGTGTAATGGCTTTACCTTGAGGCTGGGAAGGAAGAGACGCGGCGGGTCCAGAGCTAAAAACGCCTCACCTACTCGGAGCCCGTGTTAAAGGGATGGTTCCGATTTTTTGACATGAAGTTGCATGAGATCCTCAGCATGAGTGTCGTTCATCAGCAGTGACTTTTCCCCCATGGCGTCCAGTGAGCAGAGTTCGTGCCCCGTTTCGGTGTTGCAGAAAGTAGTTCCGTCTAGATGCTGGGGTCACACGGATAAAGCGTTTTGCTCCAAAAAAACAACACGCGTTCAAAAGAGTAATCCATTTGCATCACAAATTCTCAGTGAAAAAGTCCGCAATCACCCGGCACTATTTTCCCCCCGTTAGTATCACTACGCGCACCTTTCCATCAGCTGGAGGAAGGAGGGAGGCGGAGGGAGACTGCCACTGATGGTGAGGATCTCATACAACTTCATGTCAAAAAATCTGAACTATCCCTTTAAACGCGGGGTGTCACGGCATCTTCGTCTGGCCGCTCATGGTGTCTAAAAGTATTATAGCTCACAGCATCTCTAAAAATCACTCATTGTTCCTACTCATTGTAGGAACCAAGAAATAAGTTCAACAGGGGAATGTGCGCAAATGCCTTCCCAGGCGCTGTGACCTCCTGCTGTCTCTGGTTGCCAGGCAACCAGAAGTGACTTGTAAACACTGTTAGAGATGCTGTTGGGTAAATTGTTGGGTTTTTTGCTGACTTTTCTCCTTGTTCATCAATTCTCTCTCTTGTCTATGTCCAAAAAAGACCGGCTATCCCTTTCACCGGAGAGGCGAGAACACAGTTTCTTCATTCCAAAGGGATTGCCAGCGTAATGAATCAGCGAAAAATGTCCTTGTTAGCAACTTCCAAGCCCTGACACCTCTCTCTCAGCGATCAGCTCAGCGCATAAATTCTCAAACTGCACTCATTGCTCCGCACCCAGTAGTGTCGTTGAGGTCTTGCAGATGTGTGGCTGGAGTACAACTAAGCTCTTTCACAGCTCCAGTATGGGAGGATGAGAGGGGCGAGAGAAAGAGAGGGAGATCGGTGGGAGAGAAGAGAGAGAGAGCGAAAGGACATCTGAAGAAAGCGAGACGGGGGGAAAAAAGCAACCCGAAAAGAAAAGAAGTTACGAGAGCAAACAAGATGCGCTGAGGGGAAAAAGTGAACGGCAGGAAGCGGGATGAGAGAGAGCGCGGGAGGCAGAGAGAGAGAGAGGAACAAAAGCTGATGGGAGGGGAGAGACGGGGAAGAGCGGACCCTGGCCCGCCGATCAAAGGCGGCGGCGGCGAGCGGCGGTGCGAGCCGGCCCTCCCAGCACCTGCTGCCGCCGCACGGCCAAGTCAAACACATTATTCCAGCAGACGCACTGCTTAATGGCTTCTGTGGAGAGACCTTTACTGGGCCCATGACTGCCTCTGCAGATGCTCAGGCTGCACACATACACACACACGCACTCAATTCCCAAATTTCATCCATACGCACTGACATATCTAAGAGCGCACACACACACACACACATAGCGGGTGCAACACTTTCCTACGTGTGATCCATCAGATCGTTTTATTGCACACCTGCTGGAGCTCGGACAAACCCAGGCACCTGTCAGAGGCATAAACTCTCTTTAATCACCCACGGGCGGATGAAACACACACACGCTCCGGCCCACGTTTACAATAAAATGTTAACACCTGGGTCACGCATTGTGCCCGCGTTCCCCGCCCCCCCCCCAACTTCGGACGCACCGCCGAGGGGAGCGAGGTTATCCTTGGACCCGAGTCAATATCGAGCCGAGAACAAATCATCCCTGGAAAAACAGTAAACATCTGTTTTGTGACTTGGCCACCTCTCGCTGGCAATGTCAGCCTGACCTCAACGAGGCTGGGCCCCTTTTTACATTTTCCATGAGAGCAGCCCCGAGTACCAGTAAGTGGGTGACAGCATCTGTAATTTTATTTTTTATTTATTTTTTCTCTGTGAAAAATAAAAACAAACCTTGACGCAATGAAGGCAGGTAGACTCAAAGCGTCTCGTAGGATTTCCAAAAAGCATAAAAACCGGGGGAGGGTCTCGGCTCGGCACCCGGCTCAGGCAGTGAAGTGTCGTTGGTGATAGTTGCCCTTCGCGACTCGCCCCCTGTGACATAACATCACTTTAAAGGCACTTTCCGTGTAGTTTCTAACCCCGCAAATACCTTGTTTTCCTCCCGCACACGCGCACCATGTCCTCCTCCATCGATCTTTGAAGGGGAATCTCGGCTCTCTGTGTTGGAGCCAGGCTCGGGGGGGCTGGATCCCGTTCAGATGCTCAGGGACACTGAATGTGTGGGAAGCCGTTATTTGCAGCGTTAATTTGTGTGGCATTAAATAAAGCTCGGGGTGGTTTATTTATACTTTTGTTAAAAACCCTGTGGAAAAAAATCTATTACGGGGGATTATCTCTATCGCGCCCGTGCCTTTTTTTTTTGAAGATTTGAAAGCACTTCAATGAATGTGGAGATTTTTGAAATGAAGAGGTTATAAATAACAGGACGTGCGGGGTGTCTTTCCCCTTCCTCCCTCTAAGCCCCATTCCTCAGCCCCTTTCCCACCTCGGCCAGTGATGGGTTTACCAGCGGCAGGAAGTCGGGCTTTTACAGCGAGGGCAGCGGCCCAAGAGGCGTCTGGGAGCCGCCGCGTCCAAGTCGAGGTGGGTCCTGTCACCACCTGTGATGTCTCACCTCTTGGCGACACGCACGTTGAAGCGCAGTGGCACGCCCTTCTTTATTTTTCGGGAAACGTCTCACAGCTTCATCAGCGGCGGAGGGGCCATGGAGTGTTGGAAGTTTGCTGCACGCTGGGTTTTTGTGAAGGAAGATGGTTAAAATTGACGATCTGCAGGTCAAAGTCTCCTGGCGCTTAGTTTTTTTGAAAATTGCTCATATTCTCCAAATTGGACAAACTTGGGCTCCTTGGAAAGGTCTCCGCGTATTCCCCAACAGTACCAGGGCCATGAAGACACGATTTACTGTTGGGGAAATATGAGCCTTGAACACGGTTGCAGAAACATCAATTTCGCTTATGCCAGGGTTTACTTTTTTTGGAAAATTGGCCATAGTCTCCAAATTGGACAAACTTGGGCTCCTTGAAAAGGTCTCCCGCTTTCAAACAGTACCAGGTCCACCGGGATACAACCTACCTCTGGGGAGATAAGAGCAAAAAACTCAGTTGTGGAAAGACGATTGGTCATAGTGTCCAAATTGGACAAACAAACCTAACCCACATATTCAGTTATTCTGTGTTTAATTCAGACCGTACTAAGTAACCTTGGTGAATATGAGCAGCTTTCCTCTTTCACAGCCAAAGTTACACTGGGAAACAAATTATTTCGGACTGTCTTTTTCGCCTGCCAGGAAACGTGCCCCCCCCCCCACCCACCCACCCACCCACACTGGTGAACAGGTGAATCCTGCCCACCAATTCAGTTATTCTATGGCTAATTCAGACCATACTAAGTAACCTTGGTGAATATGAGCAGCTTTCCTCTTTCACAGCCAAAGTTACAGGGGGAAGCAAATTATTTTGGACAGTTTCTTCTGCCTGCCAGGAAACGTGGGAGGCCACACAGCAGTGGCAGAGTCAAACTCACCCGCAGAAAGACCAATTTCACTGACCCTGGACCTCTATCTTTTGAAAATTGGTCATAGTCTCCAAATTCTACTAGCCAGGGAGATTATTTTCATTACCAACGTAGAAATCTCTGGGTTTTCTCTGCCAGAAAGCTACAAAAAATAACATCTGTGTGCTTTAAATAGCTTTTTCTGTGATGTTTTTATTTATGCAGTCTCGTATCACAGCAAATAAACCTCATGGCCGTTTGCGTGTGATTCAGTTTCATGATGTCCGGGGCTCGCACAGCCAAAACAAAAGCATCACTTTGTGGGCGTGTGTTTTTCGTCAAACAACAGCAATCTCCGAACCTGTTTACAGCATCTGCGTGTTTCCCGGTGTGGGAAAGCGCACGACCCTGAAAAGCGCGGCCCTTGTGGGAAAATACGCCAAGTCCAATACTGTCAGAGCCATGATAGACTTAGCAGGGCTTCATTCATCTGCCTGGATCCAGCAGAGAGCAGCACAACATAAAGCACTTGGGAGGAGTTGTCATGGCGACGCACTCCAACCGACTCTCATTCATTTATCCTCTCTCACTTTCCCAGCGCTTTTTTTCCTCCCCGTTTACTAAATTATCTCCATTATCCTGTCGTGTTTCCTTTCATCTTCCCTTCCATTTTCCATCTCGCATCCTCTCCTCTGACACTCCCTTGCTTCCTCTCAGCCACCCAGATGACAAGACAAGGTGCTTTCTGATTTCCATCCTTTCATGTTTTTCGGGTTTTTTAGTTTTTTTTTTTTTTAAATGTTCCAGTCACGTGGGAGAGCCCCGTTCCCCGCCGTCCTCTCCCAGAAGCAGGTGCCTGCCGCCGTGGCTCTGGTGAAGCTGTCTGCAAATGACATTGGTTCCCCTCTGTTGGTCATATCCTGTATCCCGGATATGATACTGCCATGAGTCTCTGCGTTCCTAGTGGAAACGCATCTGGCCTCTGGGATCGCGCGTCCACTTGTGGGAAGCCGGCGCTGACTGGGAGTGAAGAAAGAATGAGTGTGCGAGGTAATTCCCGAGTGTTTTGCATGACAGAATTACGGTGCGCGTTCGGTCAGAAATAGACTTGGAAGTCATCGTCTCGGGGGCTTCTCTTTGTGTTCCTTGGCAGCGGCGGAAAGCCGACCCCGATTCGAAATGGTTTGTGAAAAGAGCGTGTCCACCGCTGTTCCTGGCTTCAGTTTTAATTCTACGGTGATTGAGAGCAACTGCTTTGAGAAGATCTTTGAATTAGCAGATGATCAGAGCCGGCATAAATCTGTTAGCCTTTTACTACTACTACTGCAAATAATAATGATAACAACTTTATATAGTGCCTTCCAAAGACCCGCTTGACAAAAAAAGGAAAGAAAAGGAAAACAAACTTAATTACTACCTATTACAGTCGCTGAGATAAGATTTGAAAATCACAGACATTTCCTCGTTGGTGTCTGTCCAAAGACCAGTGGGGAACAATCACTGAAAAACAAATATGCAGTCGGATGAAGCTCGTAAAAAAAAGTTCCTCCCAAAATGCTGTAAGCATGAGCGAGTGTTTTTTGCGCTGATAGAAGACGGAGTTGAAACCGGCCCGCATCTTCCGCGATCACTTCCTCACACACTATTTTCCACTTGTCGCTGTTATTCGCTGTCTTTCACTTGGCACTCCCCACCCCCCTATTTGCCACCTGCCAACTCGTGCGCTCTCAGCCACTAACTTCAGGCAATTATGAAAATAAACAGAATGTTCTCAGGTCCCCGGGGTCCATTAATCTTTTCTTTTTCCTATTACGACATGCTATAGCCGGCCTGGCAAGGTGCCTAGCCATCAACAATGGGTAACCAATAGACGCCCACAAGTATGCGGCCTCCACTTCACAGGCAAAATGTGAAATATGTCAGTAGCAATTTGGATATATTTGCCGCTGCCATATGACATGTTGAGATTGAATAGTGATGTGTGGTTATTGGCTCGCCATGGAAACAATAGAGCTCCCTTTGGGAGAGCCGGGTCTCTGTGTCGATGTTATTTATCACGAGCAAAAGTTAAGAAAAATAATCTCATATATCATTTTTCACATCCAATTAGCTGCAGAGGCACAAAAGCGAGTGGCGGCCGCAACGTGAGAGGATGGTGAGAAGTGCGGGTCACGGGTGGGTGT
This sequence comes from Mullus surmuletus, assembly GCA_903171835.1. NCBI lineage: Eukaryota > Metazoa > Chordata > Actinopteri > Syngnathiformes > Mullidae > Mullus > Mullus surmuletus. Next base: position 129,662 of record CAESWR010000654.1, on the reverse strand, counting down.
CAAGGCCGTTTCTTTTTGATACCCCAGCTCAAATAAACTGCGGTGGGTGGGAGTCCTGCGGCCGCCGCCACCTCGGTGTCAGCACGGGGGACGGGAACGCGATCGGATCAGTCATAACACTCCGGACGAAAAGTGGCTTTGATGTGAAATGAAAAAGAGGCAAAGAGAAGTTTCACTCGGTGGAATCTTGCGAGCGAGTTCGTATCCAGAAGGGTGATTTGAGGTTTCATCAAAAGTGAAAGTTTGTTTGACTTTAGTCTGTTTTCAAAGATTCAAGGATCGCCAGTCAAGAAAGGATCACAGTGAAGGCAGCATCTCTGTGAAGGAGTCAGAGCTCCCTGTGGGCTCATCGGCGTGTGTGTGTGTGTAGAAGTAGAATTTCAATGGTCGTCAGGGGAACAGGGAGACCATCCACCAGACACAAAAAGCACTGACATGTATATTTAAAGAACTTCATAAACACCTCAGCCTGTAACGTATATATCCGAATTCCGACTTCTGCCAGCGCATGGTAAGATCATTTTCACCCATTTTTAGCATATAGCCTTTTTTCTTTTTTTTATTTTATGGAAGAGCGGCGCGGCTGTGAGAGTCTGGAATAGCTGCATATATGGTACCATAGTGCTGCTGTGGGCGACACCTCTGTCTGTTTCCATGCTGTAACCTCTTCCTTTCCTCTTCCCACTCTTCCTGTTGTCCACATGAAAGAGGGAAAAAAAACGGGGGATGATTAAAGAGAAATACTGTACATAGGGGCTGCTGTCTCCATTTGCTCTCATGAAATCATGAGCATATTAAGAGGAGAGGCCTCGCCAAGGACTTGTCAATCCAGGGAGCCAGCAGGTACTCCGGGGAGGGACTCGCGCAGACACACTCCGCGGTGGGAATAGGCGCGTGATTTATATGCACTGTCGCCATTACGCAAGGCTACAGCCCCCACGAGAGACACTGTTTATCCAATGTAATAAATTGGATTAATTATATTTGCCTAAAATGTTCTCACTCTGCAGCGTCGTTCCAGTCGCGATGAGGAGGCAACTCTGACTCATATCTGACCATCGGCGTCGAAAACCAACAGTCCATCTGTCATCCAAACCGGTGGTGATGTGACACCTGAGCCGCAGAGTTTTTACAATTTTAGCGGAATGTCGTGTCCTCATAATCCCAGGTTTGTTTTCACAATATTTCATCGTTTCATGGATGCCCTCGTAGATTTTTACCAGACTCGCCCGCTTTGCTCTTGGTTGACCGTCCTTAGGTGTGAAGGAAACTTAGAGCGCCTGCCAAACAGCCGCATTCAACCATAACTTATTGCACCATTTATAATCAACCAATTAGGCTTTCCTTAACTCTACCAGAAATGAACTAAGTGCCCTAAATGCCTCTTAAATTATATTCTAGACATTTTTTACAACAGCCCTCTGGTATGACTTTATTAGCTTTCATTTTACAGGTATTTTACATTAGAAATATTGTTCAATCTCACATTCATCATGTTAAACGGGCTGTTTAACTACAAGGGTAGTGATGTAAGCGTCGGTGTGGAGGTGAGGAGTAGAATGCAGAAAACAGTTCTAAAAGGAGGGGCCCTGGAGATCCCAATTTTACGTCTGAGACGTTTAAATCTCCATTTGCATTGCTGCTTAATCCAAAATGGTGAATCTGATGGATGGGTGTAACATGGACCAAGAAAGAACAACTTGGGGACGAATCAGATCTACTTTTGTTTTTCTTTGCTTTTGTTGTTCGTATTGGACTGCACACCTACCGTCAGCAGGGTTATGCAAATATCAACACAACGATTTCCATTAAATTTGGTGGAGTTGGAGTTGGTGGTGAAGGATTTAAATGTTAAATTAACAAAAGATGTGGAAAACACTCTCAAGGTGCCCATTTACTTCCTTACAACAATAATGATGATGAATAGAACAGAATGGAATAGAAATTCCACATAACATTTTTGCTCTGCATAGGCTTGAGGGAAATGGGAGTAAAAAGTGCATCTTCAGAGCATCAGATCTGAGCAAAGAGTGCATCTTCGGAGCATCAGATCTGAGCAAAGAGTGCATCAGATCTAAGTAAAAAGTGCATCTTCGGTGCATCAGTTCTAAGCAAAAAGTGCCGAAGATCTGAGCAAAAAGTGCATCTTTGGTGCGTCAGATCTAAGTAAAAAGTGTATCTTCGGTGCGTCAGATCTGAGCAAAAAGTGCATCTTCGGTGCGTCAGATCTGAGCAAAAAATGCATCTTCGGAGCGTCAGATCTAAGTAAAAAGTGCATCTTCGGTGCATCAGATCTAAGCAAAAAGTGCATCTTCAGAGTAAAAGAGTGCATCTTCGGAGTAAAAGAGTGCATCTTCGGAGTAAAAAGTGCATCTTCGGAGTAAAAAGTGCATCTTCAGAGCATCAGATCTAAGCAAAAGTGCATCTTAGGTGCGTCAGATCTAAGTAAAAAGTGCATCTTCAGAGCATCAGATCTAAGCAAAAAGTGCATTCTTTAATGTTCCTTGAAAGTGCATTTTTCCTTGAACCAAACAGACGTGTACACCTCATCACAGCGACACCTCCTTCTACCTTTCATCTCTGACAGCCTCTCAAACCAGCCCTGCGTCCTGCCGCAGATCTACACATCATCGCGATCGCGCCACCGCCGTCAATAACCCGTCTCCCGGTGCCGCCGCATCCCATCCGGAGCGCGCATTCCTCCACAGCCAGCCAGCCGGAGGGGCGTGCACGCAGCGAGCCCGTCATCTTCACCCCAGCAGGGACACTCTTCACCCACCGGGAGGGATTCACCATGGCGTCGGCGCTGACTTACACACCTCTAATGCTGTGCTTTATTTACTGCTCGCTGCTGTTCGCCGGCGTGCTGTGCGACGCCGAGGCGGAGGAGGACGAGCACGCCAAGCACTCCTACACGGTGGACATGTTCAACGAGGCTGTTCCCACCGCGCCGCACTTTGTCATGTTCTTCGCCCCGTGGTGAGTCGACGTCAAAGCCAACTTTTTCAGGAGGGAAAAGCGACGTCGGTGTTTGTCATTTCCAGCGGCCGGGCGGGCACGTGCGCAGATTTTGGCGCGACGCCGGCGCGAGCTCTAACCGGCGAGTTAGCTCGTGCGTTAGCACGCTAGCCGTGACGTAGGCGGGTTACGCGAGTTAGCATTAGCCCGCTGTTAGCTCTACGCGGCTGCTGCTGCGCTTTTCCGAGTCACTCCAGATGTTCTAACTACCAGCTGTTTGTCACTTTTAGACACCGGTCGCACCGTGTTCCAGCTGTTGTAGAAATGCGCGCCAACGTGCAAAACACCGCCATTACAGTTGCTTTTTAACGGGGAATGAGTGTAGTTGAAAGTTGCAGGTCGGGGAGCTGTGCTTACGTGGCACGCGCCCATTGACAGTCAGCAGGGGCTAAAACGGGGGTCTCTGGGACCTCCAGGGGTCCTTGAATGATCTCCAGGAATTGTCACTGCAAACAACTGCAGCTGTAGTCGAGTGGCATTAAAACTGAGAAGATGAAGTAATGAGAGAGTAGCTTTACTCTTCCCAGTTCCTCTGTTGTCCTGGGCAACACAGATAAAAGTCAGGAGCATCTTTGCCACTTTAGAGACCCTGCACTGATTTCTGTCTAATGTATCAACTGAAGTTTTTAAAACTGTATTTTACATTTAACTACTGTCTTGGCATTCAGATAGTTGCAGGGATGCTGAGTCATCAGACAGTCAAACAATCAGCTGATCATCTTCAGTAGGAATCAGGTGGCTTTGATCAGCACTATTCCCATGGTTACGGTTAAAATTCACGAAACCCATTGGTTAATAATAAGTGAGTCAGTTTTTCTCATACCTAATTTTACTGACTGTTGTTCCCTGTTTGAGTAATATCACTTGATCAAGCCCTTTTCTAAAATTCCATACTAATAAGTAATAAAGTATGCATGATTTGTGTTGATATTGTATCCGATCGATATCTTTATTGGCCAATACTCAAAGCTGCAATATTTTATCGAAAGTGAAAAAGTTGTATCGGGACACCAAAGTTCTGATCATTGCAAACTTTCTACCAGCATCATTTGGTTCCTAACTTGAAAAGTCGGTTGCCAGGTTGAGCCAAAGCATTGCAGGTCTTACATGGTATGAAGCATCAACCATGTCAGCAAGCAGTAAAGTAAATGATTTAACCTGAGAATTAATGATGCAGGGGGTCAGCATCATCCTGTAGATGGTAGACAACAACAACACTCTTGACTTGGACTCACACCCAGAGGAAAAGCAAGCTCTTTCGGTAGTTTTGTTGCAGTGATTTTGTAAATTGACAACTGTTGTGTCCAGGTGCGGCCACTGCCAGAGGCTACAGCCGGCGTGGAACGAACTGGCCGATAAATATAACGGCATGAACGACCCCCCAGCGTACGTGGTGAAGGTGGATTGCGTTCAGGACACCAAGTTCTGCTCCAACGTGCACGGCGTCAGGGGCTACCCCACGTGAGTACAAAAATCATATTCTGATGACAGATTTATTAATATGAGCAAATCAGTTTGAGAATGGCGTCTCTTCGGCCAACAAACTGTCCTTTGAATCACACGCACTGACAGAAAAGTGACATGTTCATTTTGGTTGCACGCTGCACCTGCAAGCACAGCAGACGGGAGATAATGATTGACAGAGCTGATTCTTTTACAAGGAAAACCCACAAAGGGCCCAGAGCTTGTAAGGATGATTAAGCGGACTCGTTAAAGAGTTCTTGGTCGTTGGGTTTGAGCACATTTTTTTTTTGATAGTTCGTGCTTAGATCAGCAGTGTTTTAAATCACTCCATTCAAACCTTTCTTTTTTTTTTTTTTCTTTCCCCTTAGGCTGAAGTTGTTTAAGCCAGAACAGGAGGCAGTAAAATATCAAGGGCCGAGAGATCTGCAGTCCCTGGAGACCTGGATGCTGAAGACGCTCCAGGATGATCCATCTGTAAGTGCTACTCATTGGGCTCAAATTTCCGATTTATTTGCTGGTGATCGAGGACCAGGCAAGCTCATGGATGGTTTTTGCTGTCTCCGCCAGGAACCAGAGACAGAACTTGAGCCTCCGAAAGCTCCCGAGCCCAAGCAGGGCATGTATGAGCTCACTGCTCTCAACTTTAAAGCCCACGTCGCCAAAGGTAAAGCTCCAGTGGACGATCCTCTTTGTCATTACTTAAAAAATGATTATTGGCTTCTCGTTGTGTGTTTGTGCAGCTGCATCCTGTCGAAACCAGATAAACCGTTTCTGTTGTGTCCTGATTTTGAAACTTGCTTTCGGGTTTCAGGGCTCACAAAGCGCTCTTTCTGTATCCCTCGTGCGAGAATGAAAACACAGCTCCTTACCTCGATTTACATAACTTGATGTTTCACCAGCACGGGCACCTCAGCTGCAGCCCACCGCGTCAGTCAACGCAGGCCGACTGTGCCGCGCTCGTCTCCCGTCACCTCACGTTTCTGGCGTCTCAGACAGCGGCTGCGAAAACAAACGGCGCTCAAGATAATTGTCTCGCTGAAACTGTGGCTCTTAAGCCTCGGCCCGAAGCGAAATGTTTTGGTTTAGAAGAAAAATAAATGATTTCTTGTTTGGAGACTGAAAAAAAGGGGGGCGGGGCAGGACATGACATATGCATTTTCTAAAGCGGTGTTTATTGGCTCCACCTTCACGTCTTGGCAGCAGAGGTTGTGTAACTGGTGGCGTGTAACGACTTTGCACCAGGTGTATATTTTCTTTTACAGTGGGCTGCGTTGAGTTTGTAGTTTAATCAACTTTTTACATTAATCCAACTCAAAAATCGGCACCTGAAAACAACCGCAGTCTCAGTCTAACACTGGAGTGTGTACTCAAGGCTAATTGGCCACGTAGTGGTGGGTAATATGGTTTGTGTTCCATATTTCTCTCAGCCGTGATCAAACACACCTGTTTGTTGTTTTCCCTCCTCCTTCTTCAGGTGCCCATTTTGTGAAGTTCTTCGCCCCGTGGTGTGGTCACTGCAAAGCCATGGCCCCGACCTGGGAGCAGCTGGCCACCAGCTTCGAGCACTCCGATGACGTCAAAATTGGAAAGGTGAGTCCTTTTTTTGGTTTTTGGTTTCTGACCCCCCAAGCTTAGTGTTTCTTTCCCACAGCAGATATTTCGGAGCATAGGAAAAGTACGGGTGTTTTTGTCCGACAGAACCGTCGTTTTCTGGTCATATGAGTAAAGTTTCCTGTTTGCACAAAGGGCTATTAAAAATGACAAACACCTCTTAAGCAAATTTGCAGGGTTAGTGTTTCGAGGTGACGTTCCACCTGGGTTTAATAAAAATCTTTTTCCTCTGCTTGTTTTTCAAGGTGGACTGCACGCAGCACTACGAGGTGTGCTCCGAGAATGGCGTGAGGGGGTATCCCACACTGCTCTTCTTCTACAACGGACAGAAGGTGTGACAAGAGACCCCCC
>CAESWR010000654.1:29394-41835 GCA_903171835.1 Mullus surmuletus | reverse complement strand
CCCCCCCCCTCCTGCAAGGCTGATTTACAAACCAATGTTGAGCTGATGAAAGCATTATCATCAACAACAGCACGACAATCTCAGTTCATCTGCTCTGAAAATTGCACCAGGATACTTAATATCGCATCCAGCCGAATCACAATCACGCTGTTGTCATGGTTGATTTAAACTGAGGAAGACAATGCAGGATGATAAGCAGCGGGGGGGTGGCGTGGGGGGGGGGGCTGAGAGAGAGCGGCCCGCTGTGTGTTGCCGACACTGGTTGTTTTGTTGGCATCTCATTTCGTCCATCACCAGTAGTGGAATAAAACCTCCCAAGGCTGTCAGACCATAATTCACGAGCAGGGCGCGCTAGATTTCTTGCAGATTTTACCATTTAATCAGCTGTAGAAATGCAGAGAACAAATGCATCCTGCAGAATCTTTACCATAAATTGATCTAAAGGTAATTATTTGACGTTTTTCCTTCAAGATTTGCTTCTTTATGATACTTACTCGCATTTCTACTTCCACAGAGGAGACCCAACGCATCATTGACCGCCTGCTGCGCCAAAAGAAATATCTCTGCATCGATATGGCTGAGTCTGACAGGTGGTTTGCACACACACACACACACACACACACACACACACTAGGGTTGATAACGAGCATCACAGATTTTTGCGCATAAGTTGTGTTTGACGTTACCGAACTGCTGACAAATCGTGCCGCTTTCATCTCGGTAAATGTTTAACAAGTCGAGTCACGGAACAGCTGTAACGTCGGAGAGGAGACGCAGCAGATCTTTCCCCGCTCTGCACCTTTAGAGGCGCTTTAGATTAATCTCACCCACAATATTTTATTATTCATAAATCTGTGATACCAAAACCAGGGATCAAGGTACGCAGCGGTGTTGAATTAATCATCACAGCGCTGACGTGAGTTTGTCAGATGCATTTCGACTGGTGACGCCGATGTGTGTGTTTGTTCTGTGCTGTGACTGTTTGCTGGCAGGCTGGCCTTGGAGGTGCCCGACAGACTGCACATGATGGAGGAGGCCGAGGGGGCTCTGGACCCTTTCTTCGGCCTCATGAAGTCACAGCAGCTCCTGAGCTCCTTTGACATATTCGAGGTACAGCGGCACACGCTAACTTCAGGTGTCCCGATACAACTTTTTCACTTCCGATACGATACCGATATTGCAGCCTTGAGTAGGGGGGTCCCGATCTGATATTGGTCCGATATCAGTGGAAAAAAACAGTATCGGATTATATCGGTATAAGCTCCGATATAAGCACTCCGATACCAGCACTTCTATGTAGAATATTCTTGTGTGTGAGTTAAACTACTGGTTATTTTGCACTTTAGAAATACTTTTTTTTGTTTATTATTTATTGAGGTTTCAGGGACTTGTAATGTATGAAGCCATTGGTTAATAATAAATGGGTCCGTTTTCCTCATGGTTACTGTTGCTGACTGTTGTTCTCTGTTTTAGCAATATCACTTGATCGAGCCTTTATGGATCCCATACGATATCAACACGAATCATACACACTTTTATTACTTATTTTGTAGTATGGAATGTTAGAAATGGCTCGATTAAGTGATATTACTCAAACGGAGAACGACAGTAGCTATGAGAAGAACGGACCTATAGTACCAGTGGTGCCCTGCCCCCTCCATGCCTCCCCTCCTGTGTCACTTCAAGTCTCGGTTGATTAGTCTTTTGTATTCCGGGCGGCGTTAATCTCCCCGAGACGGCTGAACTTTGTCCACCTCTTAATGATTCCCAGTGAGAACACCATGAGGGCTTTAACTCAGCCGATCGGGGTTGGTTAACAGAGTAAAATGTGCCGGTACAGGTCTGTACTCTGTGGAGAATGATATTGTGTGAATATTTCGAAGGGCTCTGTTGTGGAGTCGAGGACGAGCAATGGCTCTTAGAATCAAATTTGGGGGGGAAAAATCAACACAGAGAAGAAAGGAGGAAGAAGACAATGGACAATTGTTGTAAAATCAAATCTAATCATATGTATTTGTATAGCCCTTTACAATAACCGGAAGTGCTTTAAAACAATACATAAAAAAAATACATAGAAATTCAAGAGGAAGGTGCTAAAGTGCTGCAGGGTATTAAAAGCCAACGTGGAAAAAAATAGACCTGAAAACAAGACTGCCCTCGTCAGAGCTAAAAAACGTCAGCTTCAATTTTAAAAGGCAGAGATCAGTGGTGGTGCAAATGTCGGGGGGCAGTTTGTTCCACGGTCTGGGAGCAGCGTCAGCAAGAGAACTTTTTTTAAAGGTTTTAACAACCTTAAAAGTTGCTATTCACTCATCACACCCCTTTTTTTCCACACACCGATTGTGATTCTGTCCTTGTAGCTGGGGGCTCCGCATGAAGAGGCGGTTCCACAGCACTCCCTGGTGCCCACTCCCCACAACACACTCCACAGTGAAGGTGAGACTTCGACAATCACACGCGGTTCTTCCCATTCCCTAACTTCTTCCAGCTTCTCTGCGACAGGAAATCCGAGGAGGCGGCGTCAATTCGACGTGAATATGATTTGTGGTTGTTGTAACATCCTGCGCCAGGATTCATCAGTGGGTCATTAGCATAAACTCCATCAGTACCTCTTTTGTCTCATATTAAACCTTCAGCAGGGGACTTTTTAAAAATATTTAAGAATGACTTACTCATCTCACCTGTGTTTCCGCTCCTCCCCGCTGCCTCTCACACCAGGCTTCAGGTCGCCCCCGGGCGCCATCACCCTGACGGAGAAGGAGCAGTTTGTCGCCCCGGCTGCTGAGGTAAACTCCCTGCCAGCGTGGAGGGACGAGGGGAACGTCCCAGTCATCACTGTCGCGTATTTGCCCCGCCTCTTTCTCTGTGGGAGTGAACGGTGTGTTTTGGGGGGATAATGGTGTCCTCCCCGGGCTTTCACCCACAAGTTAAGTGGCACATAAAACACCCACCAAAACCCCACAGCGCTTAAAAAGAACACAGTGCTTTATTATCTTTGTCTTGAGACGCATCAGTGATTTACAACAGCGAGGCCGAGCTCGGCGGCTGATGCGCGCCAGGAGGCCGATAGCGCTGCTCCTGAAGCATCGCCGGCTGATGAAATCCATTTTGCCTCGATAAGACGGGACTTAATTACATCAGCCTGCACTCACGGTTTGCGCGCAGAGAAATGTGGCTCCGGCTTCGCTCGTCCTCGGCTCACCTGCTCTTTTGTTTGGTCTTTCTGTCGAACTTTTTTTTTTTCTTATCTTTTTTCCTCTGTACCACTTTACTACAACGGAGTATTAGAATAGAATAGAGTGTCTTTATTGTCATTGTAATGTGACGAACAATGAAATTGTAAAGCGCAATCCTCCCTAGTGCCATTTAAAAGTGTAATAAAATATAGTATGAAAATATAAATGTTCATTTCAAATAAAGTACAGTAAAAATTAATAAAAATTAATAAAATCACACTATTTGCACACACACATTCAAACAGCAGTCATTAACCAGTGTCAGTCAAACACTTAAGTGCAATAAATAGATGGATAGATAGATTACTTTATTAATCCCCAAAGGGAAATAATATTGTCATAGCAGTCGGGTAACGCCAGTCAAACAGCCTTAAGTGCAATAAGCGTTCTTGCATTAGCTGCAATCATTAATTTACTAGAACAAAGTAATAACATTATGAGAATAAAGTCGGAAATTTAGGACTAAATATACAGTACTTTGAACGTGTAGCCTATAACATTACATTAACCTTACCTGCTATCTCATTTCCCTCCATTTTAAGTACCGATTATGACTTTTTTCTTGGAAATTTCTGACTTTATTCTTGTAAAACTATGACTTTACTCTTCTAACATCCAAGAGACTCGAAGTCTGAACATTTTTTTTTCTCAACGTGGCCCCAATACTCCATCTTACTTTACACCAAAACTTTCTCTACTTTATGTTTCCGGTAATTTGTCGGTGTCGTGACCTTTTTTCTCTTTTCATTTTTTAACAGCATTTTGCGGGAGGCGAGCTTCCCGAAGCCACGGACAAAGACATCGACATGCTGATGGATCAACCGGAGCAGTTCCTCAGAGGTTTGCGCTTCTTTGACATCAAAACATCCTTCTTCAGAGTTTTAATGGTGCTTAAAAAACAGTGACACGAGGCACCAACAAGTCATTTTGAAGCTGTTGCGTGAATTTTTGTCTGTGTGTGTTCAACAGAAGATAAGTGGAGGAGGAGCCGAGGGTTCGAAGGAGCCATGTCCTCTGTTGACCAGTGAGAGCTTCCTCAAGTTTCAGGAAAGGCTGAAACGTACCGCTTGTCTCAGAACACGCCGAAACGTGAGTGTGTGGTTCCAGGCTGACGGTGCTGGAGACGGAGCGGGGCAGCACTCGGCTGCTCGGCGAGGATTGGGCTCAGCCTGTTGAGGGACCACCGGCAGCTGCTGGCCTGGAAACGACCCCGCCGCGCGTCGCCTTGCCAACGCCGCCATCGGGGAGATCTGGGACAGAGGGGGACGGAGCCACAGAGGGTTCCCATGAAGGGGTGAGAGATGAGGCCTGCTCAGGGTTTTTCAGGGTTCAAATAAGTAAAAGTGAGGCCTTTGACGGTTTTTTAATGTGTTTCATTTAAATATTTTTGGTGCTTTGTTTTTTGTTTGGTTCTTTGATTGGCAAGTCCAGTCTTACTCATGTCTGGGAACCTTGAATGTGTGATGGAAGCATTAGGGGCGTCCCAATACAACTTTTTCATTTCTGATTCAATACCAATATTGCAGCCTTGAGTACTGGCCGATACCGATATCAATCCGATACGATATCAGCACCAATCATACATACTTTTATGACTTATTTTGTAGTATGGAATGTTAGAAAAGGCTTGATCAAGTGATATTACTCAAACAGAGAACAATAGTCAGCAACAGTAGCTCTGAGAAAAACTGACCCATTTATTATTTACCAATGACTTACATACATTTTGACCTTAAACATAATAATATTCTACAATTGAATAATATAAATATGAACTAAATTAGAAGACTCTGAAAAATAATCTCAATTAATCGATTAAAAACAAATGGTACTTTTAAATAGAAGTGCTGCAGCAGAGTCTGGAAGAGTCTTGTGTTTTTTGCTGATATCGAACCGATATCAATATCAGATCAGGACACCCATAACGCTAACCAAACTGCACGCTTAACTGTACATGTGACGCATAGTATCAGTGGTGCCCTGCCCCCTCCATGCCTCCCCTCCTGTGTCACTTCAAGTCTCGGTTGATTAGTCTTTTGTATTCCGAGCTGCGTTAATCTCCCCGAGACGGCTGAACTTTGTCCACCTCTTAATGATTCCCAGTGAGAACACCACGAGGGCTTTAACTCAGCCGATCGGAGTTGGTTAACAGAGTGAAATGTGCCGGTAAAGGTCTGTACTCTGTGGAGAATGAAAATGTGTGAATATTTCGAAGGGCTCTGTTGTGGAGTCGAGGACGAGCAGTGGCTCTTGGGATCAAGAGCACATACTTTTATGACTTATTTTGTAGTATGTAATGTTAGGAAAGGCTTGATCAAGTGATATTACTCAAACAGAGAACAATAGTCAGCAACAGTGGCTATGAGAAAAACTGACCCATTCATTATTAACCAATGGCTTCATACATTTTAACCTTAATCATAAGAATATTCTACAATTGAAAAGAATAAATTAAAAATAAATTAAAAGGTCCTGAAGAATAACCTCAATAAATCAAAAGTGCTTATACAGTGGTTTTTTTGCTGATCTCGGATCAATATTGGATGGTAACACCCCTAGTAAGTATTTACATTAACACCTCCACGACTCTCATGTCGTCATTATAAAACACAGCTTTACTAATGAACTGTTTTGACATATAGACATAGAGATTACAGTCCCAAAGATGTTATGACAGTTGTCGCCAACTTTAATTTGCGATCCTCCCAGTGACTCATGGCCTGATTTCCCCGGGTCATGGAAAGTACGCTCGGGTGTGTCGCCACATTGATTCACATGTTCCATCTGGCACAAGCGTGACGTTCCAGCACTGTAAGCACTCAACCCGTGTGCTTCCTCACTCGGCCAGCAGGCAACAGTTGCTCCACTCAAGAAGCGCCGCCGACGTCAGCTGGTCTTCGCGGACCCTCACACACAGATCTCCAACAGAGAGATGAAGCGGCAGATCGGAGACCTCCTGGCTGAAACGGGCAAAATGGTAGAGAAGCACATTTGCTGGAGTGTTTTGTTGACACACAAGCGTCAGGGCCACACTTGTTGGGCTGGAGGGGTTCGGGGGGGTCGGGGGGGCCGGGCAGATCAATTGAATTTTCCCTCTGTAATCAAAGTCCTGTCTTCAAAGGCTGCTGGATTCACAAGGGTGCGCCTTAATTAAACTCCAGCCCTGCGCTCCTCGTCATGCTCTCTGAGCCCCTCTGGAATAGCACTCATTGATTTTACGTCCTTTTCTTCCTTCCTTCATTACTCCCGTAATTTCCTCTGAGACGCTGTCACCGGTTTTTACTCCTCTTTTTCCTTTGCACTTTGAGAAAAACAGCACACACACACACACACACACACAAACGAACCTGCTAATATTTTCCTCCTTTTTCCAGGTGCTGCTGGACCCGCCTTCCCTCGCCAAGCACGCTTCCCCTGCTCAGCTCTTCAGCGCCCCCTGTGGATGTCAGTGCAAAGTGATACAATTAACCCCCGACTGCAGAGATTTACATAAACAATTATATGCATATTACCCGCTGATATGCAATTAAGAAGACAAACTAGGAAGAAACCAAACAAATATTCGTTATGATTTATAAATACTGAGTGCTGCATAGGAATGATTTGAAATTGAAACGATAAAGTAGATGGTTTTTTGGAAGTTTCAGACTATTTCACTATTACTCGGGCTGTGACAATATCAGATTTTCACTTCTCGTGGGCAAAAAATGTCACGATAACAATATATATCACAATATCAACCAAAATGTAATTGATGAAATCAATCAAATGGACTTTATTAATGATTTTTTCTCTATTGGCAGATTAATTACAATCTAAATAGCTGTCTAAGGTGGTATAAAGACAATATGGAAACAGTAACTGTACAACTGCATACAAAAAGTGCAATTACACTCAAAAGCTAGTTAAAAGGTAAGCAGATGAACTGATAAACAGAGGATCCACGCAGTTTTCAAGTGGCACTGGAGGATCATTTACGCAATATTATCATTTGTGCATTTTTAACACGATATTGAAATTTCATTTTTTTAACACCATGATTATCATCAATAACGGTATACTGCAACTGCCCTAAAAATTGCTATTCTTCAAAGTAAGAAACTTCTTCTCTCCATCTCCCTGCGCAGCCCTCCTCCACCCCGACCTCCAGCAGCTGTGGAGGACGAACGCCTCCCTCTCCGCGAAGCAACAGGGAGGGGGGCCGGAGCAGGACAGAGAGATACTGAGAACGGACCGGAAGTGGAGGCAGTCGGGCGTGAAGGAGGTGATTCTGAGCGGGGATTCAGTCTCCGCGTCGTCGGCGAGGCTCTGATTGATATTCTCACCAAACTGTGCCGGGAAAGGGGGGTGTTTATGAGTCTGTGGGTGAAATAATCCGGGGTTTAGCTCGTGGAATCCTGCCAGCAAAGTGTGTACAGCTCAGTGGTGACACAAGTTAGATTACAAACCTCCTTTCTATTTCATGAGACGGCGCTTCTCGTTCTCTCTTAGATGCCCAATGAGTCAGGTCTTCCTCCCGCAGAGAGCTCATGTGAGGGTTTCTGCTCTTTGCACATTTATTCATCCAACACTGCCAGCTTTTAATCTTTAAATTGTGTGTGTGTGTGTGTGAACAGCTGTGTTTGACATGATGCTGGACGCGTCAAAAGAGGAGAGATCTCTAAGTGACAGTGCAATCACTCCGGTCGGCAGATGGTGAGTCTCAGATGGACAGCGTGATGGACAAGGAGACGGATTGCTCAGTGTGTGTGTGTGTGTGTTTAGGTCTCCACAGGAGGAGGCCCAGCCAGCAATGGAGCCCATAGTAGAGGAAAACATCGAGATGCCTGAAGCTCAGGCTGGCACAGAGAGCAGTGACATGCTGAGGTATTATTTATTACAATACACACACACTGACACATACACACAACAAACTACAGGGAACTGATGCAAAAAAAAAAAAAGCCATCCTGGCTTCCAATTCAGCCACAGTCGGTGTGTGCATCAGTGTTGCATCAGTGTTCAACGATGCGATTCAGGCGTGGAAACACACACTTCTTCAGCCTGCAGTCTCACAGGTTGACCCACATCCTGAGACGTTCCGCATCTGCTTTGTAATTCAAAGCAGAACGCAACCAGCAGGCCCGAGGGATGAACCCGAGCCTCACACACACACACGTCCTCACCAGGAAACTATTGTGTGTTACGTAATAGTAGACTTCTTTGTTCTTTTTATTTTATGATTTTAAAGACTATCCTATCATTATCAACCACGCTGGATTAAGTGGAAATGAAGCAGAAGCATTACGGCGGTTGTCTGTCTGGTACATGAAGCAGACTATAATGTGACATTTGGACTGGAACCGCTCATATGAATCCGTTTAAGAAGAGCTACAGTTAAATTTTCCTGGCCTGGAGAAGAAAGGTACAACGCTGACATTTATCAAACACTGGAAATATCTCCACACGCGTCCGGTCCTCCCAACATCTCCTTGGTAGAGTCTTACCATGCAACGCGGCGTTTGTCTCCTCCAGCTGGATCTCCAGCAGCCTGCAGGGGTCCGTGGACGTCACCTTTGCGTCTCTGCTGCCCCCGGAGGCCGACCGCGCCGCTGCAGCCCGCTCACTGCACCAGCTGCTGGGTGAGCACGTCGGATGCTGCGTAATAAGACTTGTGTCACGGTGGCGTAGCCCTCCAGTGGTGATGGAGATGGTCTGTCTTCTGCAGGGTTGCTGTCCGCCAGACACGTGACTGCACGGCAGCCTCGGCCCTACGGTGACATCATCGTGCGTCCAGCAGTGTGCAGGATGGCGCTCTGAGCAGGCACGTAATGTGGGGATGAGATATGAGGTGTCTCTTTAAACTTTCATGATGTGTTTAATGGCCAAACAAGTTAACATTTTTTTTTCTATCAAGTGTTAAATTTCTGAACAAAACTCAAATATTGAGCTGTTGTATTTTGCTGTTGCAAAAAGAGTTACTGACTTGTGATGTTTTCACGTTTTTAAAAATTCTTGCCAACTGGATTTATCAGTGTTATATGACTTCACATGCAATTTACATTTTTAAACATTTTGACCAAGTGTGTTTAATCACACAGATTTGTGGCTTTTAAAAAAAGTCTTTTTCAACAGTTATGTATTTTAGAATCACTTTTCAACTTGAATTTTCAATAATAAAAAAAAATGTCACTTTGTTATATGAGGGTTCATGTTTTTCCAATTGCACTAAATGATAAATATTGAATTACTGATCTTTTTGATTAACTACATTAGAAAAATAAGAAAAATAACACTGAACATAACGCTTGACATTTGTTCCGGGCCAAAACAAGAACGTCAGCAGGCCGTCAGTGTGCTGATTAGCGTTAGATCACATCCATGCAGCACCCTGTTGTGAGATGAGGTCAGTGCTGCAGTCAGAGAGCAGAAATCTAAAGGCACATCAGCAGACTGGAATTGTGATATTCGCGCTACATGTGAGAGATTCCGGCTGCGGTGCTGGCAGGCGTCCTCTCTGCTGCCTTTGCACAAAACAAACATCTAAAAATCCAACTGCATCCCTTTGTCTCGTGTCACTCGGCTGCTTGGGGCTCTTTGTTTTGAACCCAAGCTATTATTAACTTCTCCGCCGAGACACAAAACCCACTCGTGGGGGCGAGGACCAAATGCCTTGTTCAAAAGCAGCAAGTGACCTCTGGCACGCAGCAACTCCTTCTGTGACAACTGCGGGACAGAATGTGAGTGTTACCCCGCAGTGTTTACAGGACATGCAGGGTCACGGGCTGGTGAGGGAGCCTGGAAATACTGCGACAAGTGTGGCTGGCACTGAAAATTAAAATACTGTGCATTCCCAAAAAGACAAAAGTAAAAGAACCAAGTTTAAAACTGCAAATTCAGGAAGCAAAAATTATTTTCAGCTGGTGTTTGGGGTCAGTTACATTCCAAAGCCCTTACATATGCATCCCTCCACAGTGCTGATGTAATGCTGGTGTGTGTGTGTGTGTAAGAGGATTCTCTGTGGTCGCCTATGGAGACTTCATCTGCTTTAGAACACACACCTTCTGCAGCTAAACACGTGTCGCGTGTTTGCGTCCAACAGATGAAGCCCTTTTTTTTTCTTTTTTCCTAAAGCGGGAAATGTGACGCCGTCCTGCGAGCGGCCCATACATCACAACACACACACACACACACCTATCCTTGGCGTCCACAGCAAGGAGGCAAACAATGACGAGTGGACTGCGTCGTCTCATTACACAGTCGTAAATCTGACAGCCGCGCTTCACGTTAAAGGACCGTTGACTTGAAATTTGTTATGTAATCAAACGTGTCAGAAAGCTTTTTAGTCTGGAAGCAAACAAAAAAACTTGCACATGAAAGCGAGTTTCCCTCCAATGAAAACCTATTTAATGACTTCAACCTCTCCTGGATGCGGTCCATCATCCCTCCCATGACAGACTAATAAACCTCACATCTGAGCGACACATAACACACATTCACACCGGCTGCATATATCTGCCAGGAGGCCCCCCCGAGCACACGTCTGTACGCGTTAGGCACACTGGCTCACACTCTCCAGAGGCCCTCAGAGGAGGCAGAGCTGAATCACCATCACCACCGGCCCCCCCCCACCCCACCCCACTCTGGGAGCACACCAGCCTCTCTATCTGCAACAACACCCCACCGCAAATAAACAGGGAGCGAGGAAAAGATATCAAGCTGTGGCCAAAGAGATAAGGAGAAAGCCGGGAGAAGAAGAGATACATCGCACTTTGTCTGGGATCTGAGTCAAGCTGGCGGCAGACGAGAGCAAGCGTGTACAGGAGGAGGGGGAGGCCAATGCCGAGCACACGAACGGCCCCGTGGTTCGAGTGGAGCTGGAGTGGGACGTCCCGATGTCGGTGACGCTGCCCATCCAGGTGCAGCCCGACCCGGCGCAGCAGCCCTTCCCCTTCCTGGATACCACACTGGCTGACCTGGGCATCCAAGAGTAAGTGTGTGTGTGTGTGTGTGTGTGGGGCGGGGGCAGCCTAGGGTGTGGAGGGACCCTTGGATTGGTCAGATCCAAGGGCCAGATCTTTTTCTTTTTTTTTTTAAATTTAAATACACTTTAATGAAAAAATGTATTGACCTCTTTTGTTCCGCGGGGTAATAAACAATCAAAAAAGCACTGATTGGGCAGACATGGGTCACCTCATCCAATCAAGCACATCGATTCGATTTGACCTACCTACGTCACCGGCCGTTACCTGTCAACCAAAATGTTGCAGTGGCAAAATGTCTGACAAAAATGAATAATAAACAGAAAAAATTGCCTAGGGGCCTATTACTACTTGAATCCTCCTCTATCAACAACACAAAAGGTATCACGTGTAGATTTAAATGTGTGTGTGTGCAGGTCAGAGGTGAAGGAGAGAGTGGTGTGGGTCGACACCAAGAAGACGCAGGTGAAGAACAAAGCCGGGAAGCTGAAAGAGAAAGAGATCACCATCCTGGAGGTAGGTGTGTGTGTGTGTGTGTGTGTGTGTGTGTGTGTGTGTGTGAGGTGTGAGCAGCAAAGCAAAAACAGATGAAGCAGACAGGTTTGTTTTTTTTCTGTCTTCGCAGGTGCGAGTGAAAGCGCAGAAACCGGGCGAGAAGCAGATGCAGGAGGTCCTGTACAGCACCGAGGCTCACACCGACCGCTCCTTCTGTCGCACCGGGATGAATATTCTGCCCTGGAAGCACAGATGCTCAGGTCTGTTCCGACTCGACCTGCGAGAACGTCGAAACACATTCTGAGCAGAGTGTTGCTGTTGAGGTCAGCCTTGAGTCAGGATTTGCGTAAGCTGTTGGCGCTGACGTGAGATGAGGCATAAAAAAAAAACGCTTCGACATTTGCACTTGCTTGCTACAGACACCTCGGAGGAGTGCTGGTGAGATCATAGTCTAAAGGAAACCAAAACAAAAAAACATTCTCCGGAATTCTGAGAAAATCTGTTCGACTTTATTCATGAATTAGAGCGGCATTTTTTTTCAGTTCATAACAGAATTAAAGGCTTTTGGTGTGAACTAGACCAACTGCATTTAATTTTCTCACAGCTGTCACGAGCATTTGCGTTTATCACGTCAGCCTTCTCGTCTCTCGTCTCTCAGGGGACAGCGAGCTGGCACCGGTGCAGATGACGATGGCGCTGGACATGGAGAACCAGCAGCCCGAGTCCGGCGAGGCCCGGGCGCAGCGGGA
>CAESWR010000654.1:8045-20801 GCA_903171835.1 Mullus surmuletus | reverse complement strand
GTCCCAGTCCGGACGTGGATCACGCAGGATAAAACTATTTGCCAACTGCTCATTCAGACACAATACCTGTGGGTTTTGGGATCCACTCATCACAGCACACAGGGCCGGGATAATGGCAGGGTCTTTGAAAGCCTGTTTGAGCTGGGCTGTAGCCTAAAGGGGGAGGGGGGGGGGGGGGGGGGGGGGGCAGATGACATGTCAACGGGTTACACTGTCTGAAACAAGTTAGAAAACATTCATCAAAGCATTCATCAATGCCACTGATCTCAATGACAGTGAACAGTTGGTTTTGCTAGCAGGCTGAATTAAATTGCAGCCAGCGTCTCCCACGTTACCTGCTGGATAACCGCATTGTCAGGCTGTGTCAGCTGGGACAGAATATGCTCAAGTTCCTCCGTCATGTCTGCGCTTCCACTCGATAAGGAAACAGTTGAGGATCAGTAATAAAGCCAGAGATCTTCGAGCTGTGGTGTGGATGCCGGCGGGGTCTCAGATGTCGAGGGGATGCGCACAAGAAAGCGAGTTTCCGGCTTCGGGGGGGAACCACCTCTGAAGGGCTGGGACGCGGGAGTGTGACAGACCGGAGCTTCGAGCTCGGTGTGGTCGAGCCACGACTGTCGCACGCGGGTCAGAACCGGCGGCCAGCTGCAGTTCCATGTGAGCACCGTTAAAGGGACCGGCTGCCCGCAGCACTCTGCGGCGCGGGACGCAGCGCCACCCAGCGCGCGGGAGGACGCGGCGCAGCAACAATTTTCATTTCCCCATCTATTTCATAAATAATCATTCTAGACTTTAATATAGTCATAAATTATATCTATTAATGGCAACCACTGTGAATTTAGGGAGCGCTGTTTATCAAATTAAAAAACAAAACAATGTTACAGAGCGTTATGAAGAGCGGGATTAAATATTACAGCAGTTTATCAGAGTTCAGATCATCTTAAATGATCATTTACAGACTGAAAGAAGCATCGATGATGACGCAGTGAACAGAATTCTGCATGATACATGGGTGAGCTTCACTGACAATACATACAGCGTATTTACTTGGGTCATCTTTTGGATATTTCATGCTTGTTTGTAGTTTTTCTGTAGTCAGTTCTGCAACTCTCTTCCGAGGAGGGATGTGGATTCCATTATTATTTAGATATTAGATATTTCAAATTAAAGCAGCAGCACTGATCAATCTATTGACAATGATGGAATTGAAATTAAAGTGGCGTAATGCTAAAGACAAATGTAACAGAGGCACAACTCCTATCTATGTGCTGAACACCCACTGCAT
Organism: Mullus surmuletus; assembly: GCA_903171835.1. Taxonomy (NCBI): domain Eukaryota; kingdom Metazoa; phylum Chordata; class Actinopteri; order Syngnathiformes; family Mullidae; genus Mullus; species Mullus surmuletus. Next base: position 19,516 of record CAESWR010000654.1, on the reverse strand, counting down.
GAGGGTGCATTTGCATACTGGTTTCACAAGGGTTGAGGAGCTGATTGTCTCACACCTCCAAACCAAAACACAGATCACAGAAAACACACACGGCATTCACTGACTAATCTGCACTTAAATAGAGGTAAAAACACTGATCATGGAACTTGACTGTAGGGCTCTAAATTCAAACCTTTTTTTGATATCAATACATATGCCTTAAATACAGCACAGAATGCCAATGTGGAGTCTTCTAAATATATGCCAATGCAGCGACACAGCACACTTGTGCAGCCACCTCCTACACACAACCATCAAGCCACTGATGTGCGGCCTGTTTAAGATCACATGAACACACCCGGTCCACAGATCAGTGGAAATGCTGATGTGCCCATTAGGCTCACTGTTCTCACATCATTTCGCCGCTAACTGAATCATTACCACATCAACACAGCTGACGAGGTGGAGTGCAAACAGCTGCTTAGATGGCAACATGTAGCCTGATCTGATGCATCTTTGTGAAAAGAATTGCAAATGCAGTAAAGAAGCAGTTTGCATAGACATGTCCAACCCGGTTGCAAGGATTTGAGATGTGCTGCCACAGAACTGGAAACTTGTGTTTATAAAAGCAGTTGATATCGCAATTTTATATTCAAATGCCTTGATCATCGACAATATTGCTGACTATTTGTCAGTGCTTCATAAACTATTCATGCTTGAGACCCAGATACTATATTTAGTCTATTGATCTTGAGCCAACACAATAATAATCATGCCAGCAAGTACTTCAAGGGTTAAGGAGCCCATGTCCCGAGGCAATAATTTCAAGCTTATCTGCATTTTTTTATTATTTACCTTGCAATAAATAATAGATTTTAGACAGATGTGGAGTTGTTAATATGATATGGGAGATAAATGCAGAGCTGTATACATGGAGCACCTCAACGTGGTGCCAATTTAAGAAACACCGTACCAGTGTCAAACCTGCAATGCTTTAATTATATTCTGACATTTGAATGAGTTGAAATACTACTGGGAGCGTTGGTTTTCCCCCAATGATTGCAACCTAATTTATTCACATGACAGCAACATAACAGGGATTTTATATTTGCATTTTGCAGTTTGTTGTGTTCATTTGGACGTTCAACAAATACACGCTGAATTAAAACAAAACCACCGGTTTTCTCTCAAAATAAAAAAAGTTCAAAAGCGAAGGAGGGCGCCAATGAGCAGGCGTCAGGATGCGCTTCAAAGTGATTGGCTCAGACGCGAAGCCCCGCCCCCTCACCTGCCCACCTCCACGCTCCTCTTTAAAGTCCGCGCCGCACAGGACGCGCGATATTTGCAAATCTTTTAGCTTGTCTGTGGGCCGGGCGGTGTTTGTTTCCGTCTCAAATTCTTCTCCGGATTTTTTAAAGCGTTTTTCCGTGTTTTTTAAACTGTTTTTTTAAATTTATTTTTAATTGCACCAGCTGGGAGACATGGCGGACTGGAAGACGCAGATAAGCTACAACTACAACCCCGCGTACCACGCCTACGCCTACGGCCTCGTGTACCAACCCGGACCCGAACAAACACACGGCAACCTGAGCAACTGGGGCGACACCGGAGTCGGAGCGGATTTGGGCAACTTCGACCCCGGCGTGACGCAGTCGTACTACGCCGCCGCTGCTGCCTCCGCCGCAGCATCAGCATCTAGAACCCGGGACGAGTCTCCGCCCGGCAGCCCGGAGAACTGCCACTACCCGGGGTCCGGCGTGGTGTACCTCGGGGACACCCAGGCGGGGCGCCTCCTCCTGGCGGCCCCGCACCGAGCCGCCTACGACACGCGGGCCGAGGAGATGAGGAGGGCCGGCAGCGACTCCACGAGTGACTCGGAGGCTCACACCTCACCGGGTACTGACACACACACACACACGAGCCGGCTAGCGCAGTGCTTGGCGGGAAAAAAAAGTCACGGGGCTACACTTTTTTTTTTTAATATATAAGAACGTATGTACTATCTGTCGGTGTGTAGAACACTTACACCGTCCAGCATCCACCCCAAACCGAGAAGTTGCTCCATGGTTGTGAATTGAGCCTTGATTGAGTTCGACTGAGGTTCAATATGGCGCTCGAAATATCCCGCCAAAAGGGTTCGCTCAAAGTGCCGTTACTCGGGGGCGACATCTCGCGATAAGAAGCGAGAATACCGCGACTATGGCGGAATTGCTTCCCACCGAGGTGAACCCCCATAAAATTATATCAAATTTATTTTTATTTTATTATTTATATATGTTATTATTAAAATGTATGAATAAATATTCAAATTTTAATTTATTTATATTATAAATAATATCTAAAATGTTTGATTGGCTGGTTATACATTACACTGTGAATAGTAATACTTTCTGCTAATACGTTTTCATTTGTTGCTGCAACGCAATTTCACAGGTTGGTATCAATAGAGGGATTCTATTCGATGCATATACAATACAGTTGTATATGGTTACCCCATAGTTACCGAACATAAAAGTAAATTAATCTGAACGTCTTAGACTTTTATATTTAACTCTGTTGTCTTTACGTGGCTTTATCCAGATTCGTGGAGTTCTGGCGGCAGTGCAGAGGGAAGTCTCCCCCAGGCCGACCCCACCACATGGACAAGCAAAGAAATTGAAGACGAGGCAAACAGCAGGAGCCCCGACACCAGAGAAGAAGTCCCCAACCCTCTCATGCTCGAGCCACGTTCTTATGCTGACGTGAGGGACAGCGCCCCCTCCTCGGTACAAGAGCCCCTGCCCGCCACAAAGAAACCAAGCACTAACACCGGGGTTAACCCCAAAGGGAAGGTACGTGCCGCCTTCTCTGAGAGCCAGATGAACGCCCTTGTACAGCGCTTTAGTGTGCAGAGGTACCTCACACCGGCCGAAATGAAGAACCTGGCAGAACTCACTGGGCTCACTTACAAACAGGTAAGTCGTGTGTAACCTTTAGTGTTGAATCAAAAGCACAAGAATGAGAAATCCTTTTAATATTTTTGCTTCACATCATTGCTAGGTGAAGACTTGGTTTCAAAACCGAAGGATGAAGCTGAGGAGGCACCAGAAAGACACTAACTGGGTGTCTGAGCGCTACACGACCAACAAGGGTAGCCCGGTTCACGGGGGAGCCATCTTCAGCAACATCTCACCTGTAAGTTATAATACCTTTTTAAAGTGTGTTGCAATTGAGAAACTGGATTTGTTGTCCTGCCCGTGTATCCTGTTTGCCAGTAACAGTGAAGCGGCGGCAAGGACATAGAGCAGCACGTCCATAATGGAGGCCTAACCAGAGTCTGATTAAGGCCTTAAAGGCGAGACGAAACACCACGACAAAGGTTCTGATTGGGAATCTCATTGTCTTTCAGTACCAGGGAGAGCCCAGGCCTCAGCGTGCGAAGGAGCACTACAACCAGCACATGATGGAGGCGGCTTTTAAGAAGACCGCCCCCCAGAACCTCGCCTTCTACCTGGCAACCATGGGCAGCACGGTTGCTTCTGCTGGCTACCCCGCTTGGCCGGCCAGCTCGGCCCAGAATGCAGGTCCGCCCAGACCCCAGGCAACGGGCTGGCACATGCCCCCGGGTGTAAACCACTACGAATTCAACCCCAACACATTCACCCCCGTGGACAACGTGGAGCAAAGCGCTGACTTTGACGGCAAAGAAGCGGAGCTCATGAACAGCCGCAGCCCCGTAAACACAGGCGTCATACACGATGTCAGGCAATAGCGCACGCTGCTGCTACTGGGGCACATTTGCTGTTCTGTTCACCATCAACTATGTTTATATTCTTCTGTTCCTCAAGTTTCCTGACAGTAGTAGAGCGAATTTTTGTCAGGTTGAGTGTACATAAGCCTTGTTCATACTCCTGTCCAGATGTGACCCCTTTTACCTGAAGTTTTATTTTTATACGCAACTATTTAATGTTTGTTGGTGTGTTCTTTGCGCTTGGTAATACTGAGTTCAACTTGCATGCATTCTCATGTATTACAATAGTTTTTTTTTTTTCTCTTAACTGTTTTAAGACAGAAATGAAGATCAAATCTGTATATATTCAATGCATTTTTTTCTATAAATACAGGTTCACTTGACAACTTGAAGGTGTCTATTTGAATATATTTCAAATATATTTGGGTCCTGACCCCACCCAGTTTCACTTTTTTAAATAAAAGAAACTGCAATTTCTGTTCTGGCAACATTGTATTAAAAGGTACTTTATTGAAAAGACACTATTTACAGCAGAACCAAAAGTCAATGACGGTATTGCTCCCATCGTCAACATCAAGCAACATCTGTTCACTCTACAAGGCATCGTTTCTCTTATTCGCTGCCAGTGCAAAACATTTCTTATATTGGAATAAGCCGCCACAATCTTATGCATGTGGGAGGAGTGCAAGTAATAAAGACTCGCAATGCTGCTACAGTACCAGTCAGTGGCTTCCAGTCTAACGTAGGAAATAAGGACTGGAGATTGTGGACTTCTTGATGACAGAACCAGAGCAGCGGTTGCCACATATCGTAAGTGTGCATTGAACGGCCGATTCGCTTGCGCTGCGTTGTCCATTTTGAGTCATTCCCTCCTGTTCGGCCACAATCCCTTTTGAACCGAACTATTCCATTTTATCCATAAATACATAAATCCCCCGTCCCTCCAAAAAAAAATGCATTTCTCCGATGCTGACCCATTCATCCATCCACCCACTGAATAATCACGTTATTCCAGCATAAACAGCTTTTATATTTCAATCATCATATCTTGTCAATTCAATGTAAAGGCCCCTGTTTCTCCTCCCATTCATTCCAAGGGAGGTGTGTGAACGAAAGAATGAGAATAGAATGAAGATTGTCCCTGTGTGCTACGAGGAGATGTGTGTCTTAGTGTTTGTGCACGCTTCACATCTAGTCCATCTTGAGGCTGCGGTAGATGTAGCGGATGAAGGCCAGTGAGGCCCAGAACGACACACTGCCCAGCATCAGCGAGAACACCAGCGCCGTGAGCAGCGAGTAACCGAAGAACTCCGTGCTTTGCACCAGACCGCTCATGGACGAGCGGTTCCGGTAGTAGAAGACGGAGTAGACGAAGATGAAGAGGCCGGTGGAGCCGGTGCTCAGGACGCTCCGCCACCACCACCGGTAGTCCTCGCCGGAGAGCAGGAAGTAGGTGAGCGCCACGGAGATGCAGGCGCCGACTGAGAGGAGGATGGCGAACACGCACAGCAGGATGCCGTACAGGGTGTAGTGTTCTCTGCCCCAAACCGTGGCGAAGATGTAGTACAGCTCCACGGAAATGGCACTGAGGGAGAGAACAGATACAGTCTCAAACTTCATTTCAAGACATTTATGACTTTTTAAAATCAAGTTTTGACTGATTTTTATGATTTCTTTTGGTCAAGTTCTTTAACGATTTATTTTATCAATTTGCCCATCTATTCAATTATTTACTTATTTTCTGCTCTTAGTCTTCTTATCATTCTTAATCTTTTCAATACTTTTTTAGTTAAGGTTTTTATCTTACCTGCTAAAGAGCATTTTACTGTACTTTTTGCTCGAGTGTTTCCCAAATGGCTCTTTCATCACCTTAGGTCTTAGGAGCCATGTCTCTTCACTGTGTCCTCTGCGTGCGTGTCAGTGAGTATATTTATTCATATGGCGGGAGGATTGGGTTTTTATTGTTGATTTTGGCACTTTGAACTGCAGTATGTATGAAAAGTGCCATATAAATAAAATTTGATTTGTCTAGATTTTTTCAAGACCTTCTCGATGTTTGTTAATACCTCACCGCCACTTCGCTCAATAACCGTTTCCATCAGTGACGCCTTTAACTTAACAGTTTTAGTTTAGGATAAAGTCTATAGACAACTGTCATACAACAGAATTCAAATAATTCAGAATTTCCGCCCATGTATGTTCTTGCGCTCTCAGAGACAACTTACGAACACAACCATAACAGGTCTAGTTTTTTATATTACCAGTTCATCTTTGTTTTTTAATGAACTCACATACTTTTGCACTGTTTCTTGGATTCAAACTCTTCTGACAGCTAATTCAGAAAAAATCCTTCAAAAATCTTTTTAATACTTTTTAAGCGCCTTAATTTCCCCAAAATTTATTTATCAGCTTTTAATACTTTTTTTTTTTAATACTAAGACCACACAGACACCCTGAGATGCAAACCATTAACAAAGGAAAGGGAAGGGGCTCGTCTAACTGGCTGCAATAAAAGAACAGAACAAAAACCGGTTTGGGATGTTTCCGAAACATCAAATAGCTCACCTGAATGGCAGGAAGCCGCCGATGGCCATGTGCACGGCCGCGTGTTTGTACCACGGCTGTGTGGGGATCTGCCGGGGGATGTTGCGAGTGCGGCACGGCGCCTGGAAGCTGCCCGCCCGGTTCTTCCCCACGATGCCGCCGATGACGGTGAGCGGGAAGCCCACCACCACCCAGGCGCCCAGCAGGAGCAGCACGGTGGTGGCCGGCAGGGCTTGGGTGGAGCCGCTCCACCAGTGGATGGAGTTGACGATGCTCCACGTGAGGAACAGAGGCGCTGCGGGAAGAAAACTGCATGTTTACGGGGAGTTCCAAGTAAGACATAAACAAAGAGGATGCAAAAGAAGCAAAAAAACAAGTTACAGCCATTATTCATATTACAAAAAAGAGCAATCAGGATAGTACACAATGTGCTTTTAAAGTCACATATATTGAAATTCTAGGACCTAGTCAAATTCAAAAATTGCACAAATTATGTTTAAATCAAGAACAAAGTCACTTCTATGCAAAATTCAGAAATGTTTTGTGAGAGGGTGGGGGTTGGATCTGTGAATCTGGGGAGTTACATAGTTGAGGAGGAGTTGTGGGATTTTGATTTTGTTGAGCAGGGGGGATTTTGTTTGTCAAATTATTGGCAGATGGGCAGACATTAGGGTTGTAAGTAATTTGAACGGAGTACAGTATCTATTTAATTTGGTTTGTAAATAAATTGGGGAAAGTACTTTGTATGTTTATATTTGGTTGTAACTTGATTTAAGAAGCTATTTAAAAAAAAGTCGAAAGGGGCAGCTTGTATTCGGTTTTTCATTTTTGCATTTTTATGTTCGAAATATTTATGTGAATGAAGATTTTTCATGTTTCATGGATCAACAAAGCACAGGTGGAAACAAACTGACCGGAGAAGAGTGACGAGGTGAGGATGATGTTCCACACCCAGCGCTGGCCGTTGATCTGCGTGTAGAAGCTGCACGAAACGTAGCCCGACACGCAGCTGGTCAGCGCGTACAGCACGATCGCCGCAGAGTTGATGGCGCCGTGCCGGTGCACGTTGAACATCCCCAGCAACGCCATGACGATGATCCCTGCAGCAGTGAGAGGCGACATTAGTGCATTTCCTGCTTGTGAGCAGCGTGCACATGACCCATGCTATCAGGTGTCCGCTTGTTTTGTCACTCTGCCGTGGAAGTGTGGCCGCGGGTCAGTGCCCCTCACAAATTGAGCATCTGATACTGCACTGGAGCATGTGTGTGTGTGTCCACTTACAGCCGTGCGTGTAGTGTGTATTTGAAAGTAAACACTCACCCGTGGCAAGGGTGAGGAACTGAGCCCCCACTCCCAGCACGGCGCACAGCAGGCTTTTATAAGGGGGGAACCTGAAGACGTCGGTGTGGATGATCTTCCAGCCGTTGTCTCCCTGGTCCAGGTCGTCGCAGCCCCCCTCCTCCTCCACATTGTACCTGCAGGCGGGGGGATGTCATTTTGCAAGTGATGAGCAAAAGCCTACAAGTGCACACTGAAAAATAAGTCCGGAGAGGCAGCTACTGCGTCCCTTTCCCATCTCGGATACGCTGGTGTAGGTACAAAATCTGTCCATGCTGCAAAATCTCTCCAGGGCGACCGTGGACTACATCGTACTACTACGAATGTCCAAATATACATCACCTCTTTTTTGTTTTTACAAAACGTTATTAAAGTTCAACGAAATGACACCATAATGCATCGATCTTTTTTAACAAACAAGCTGTATGTACAAACGGCCGAGGCTATTACTAGTTTTTGTTTTACGCTTTAGATCTTTATTAAAGCGCAAGGGCTTGTTTTTGAAACGGAACTTTCAGTCATAAAGCAATCATTAAAAATCACTCGTGTTATTTAGTTTAATGACAATCGAGTGAAAGGAATAATTGGAATAGACACGCACGCACGCACGCACACTTTGATGACTGCATCTTTATCTAATTTATTAATTTACTGCATTTATATTGCCTTTGCTGTTTTGCATATCAATGTATTACATGCAGTTTATATGTTAAAAAGATCGATGTATGATGGTGCCATTTTGTTGAAATTTTTGTCAAAATAAAAAAGTAAAAAAGGTGACGTATATTTGCACATGCACATGCACATGCGTAATACGACGCAATCCATGGTCACCAGTCACAGTCACCTACACCGGCTGCACAAAATGTTTTAAACTGACCTGGCAAAGTCGTTCTTCAGGACCCTCATGAGAATGATAATGACGAAGCCCAGCAGCAGCACCACGAGGACCAGCGAGTTAATGATGGACAGCCAGTGGATCTCCAGTGTTTTGGGGAAGAAGGAGTAGTCTCTGAGGCGCTCGGCTCTGCGGGAGTGCGTCAGCTGCGACTCGAACCAGTGCACGCTGTAGGTGTGCGTGACCTTCAGGCTCCCCCCACCCACCCCGACGCCGCCCACCGCCGCTCCGGCGCCCTCCTCCAGCGGAACCGGCTTGACGTCCTTCACCGAGACGTTGGCGAAGATCACGGAGTCGCCGTTGTACTCGATGTTGAAGTCGAGGTGAGTCCACAGACCCACCTATGGAGCATGAGGAAGGGGGGGGAGGGGAGGAAGGGGTGAGTGCGGCTCGGCCAAAAAAGGAAGTCAGCGGGAGTGTTAAGCCATAAAGCACGTGGTTTACCTTGTGGCTGTGAGGGAGGAAGCCGCTCTCCTCTATGTATCCCACAAACCCCCAGATCGGAATGTCATCCAGGACAAATTCGAAGTAGTACAGCTCCTCGATGGCCTCCCGCAGCTCGTCCACCTGACACGCAAACACACACCGATAATTCAGGACCACGCGGCGAGTATTCACCCAGCAGTCTGCAATGTTATCAATTCAAGTCTTTATCTCTCAATGTCAAAGTCTAGTTTAAAATCACTGCTGATGCTCCATTTTAACCACAACTTAGGCAAACCGAACTAAAATCCTATCGCCTGATCGTGTCCACAGCAAATGAATACCTGTTTCTCTGACAGAGTGAGCTGGCAGAGAGTCTTTTTCTCCACCTTCTCGCGGAACCGGATGTGATACAAAGACTCCGCCATTCTGTCACCATCCAACACTTCTCCCAGACTCAGGGACTTGTGGTGCACCTGGAGAGGAGTCATCACAGTGGGAAGGGGTGTCATGGTTAAGATTTACTCGGACACAGATGGCAAGACACCAAAAAAAACAACGGAAATCTGACGCACTCGCACGTCATTCCTCCGACGTCCGAAAGATTTCAGGAATAAATTACTGCCACTGTATTTTAATTTCAGTGCCAGAGCTAATCAACAGTGAAACACAAAGGATGATGAATAAGCACTGCTACCATAATACCATAAAATGTGCTTTTACTGTCTTTGTGCCAACACACTCAAGTTTATTGTTTGAGGGTTTATGATTTCAGGAGAATCACCACATGAACATTCATCTGCCGATTTGATAGTCCATTTGAAAAGATATACATATACAAACATACATACATACATATACATATACAAGATTCACATATACACTCACCGTGACAAAGGAGTCTCCAGTTCCCGTGTGTGTGTGTGTGTGTGTGTTACCCCGAACCATTAATTCCCCCATGCAAAAGCACAAAGACTGACCTTCTCCGGCCTGCAGACAGGCAGGGTGTAGAAGTGATATGTCTCCTGGGGGTTATGATAAGGGCCCACTTTGTTGACATAGAGAGTCACGTTGTCCCCCTGCTTGAAGCCCACTGCCCAGCCACAGAGGAAGCACAGGATCACGACGCAGTGCAGGCCCATCGTCTTCTTGCAGCCACCTGGCAGGTGTCCTATTCCACTCTGCATACCCGCTGTTGTAAAAGATGGACAGGCCGTCAGCTCTCCTCTGTCTTCGCCTCGACCCCCCCTATCCGCACTGACTCACTATATCGGTGAGGATTTTTACCTTGGATGTTCAATCTAATGCAACATCACTTTCTTTTACTCCACAGATAATTGAGAAAAACTCAAACACAATGCAACTCTTACACAAACAATGCGTTTCATCCATTCGGGGAGGTGGCGGGGGGGTTTCTGAGACTACACAAACTCTATGTACTTTGTGCAAGCAGAAATCTAATGAAGCTGAAAAGTGATGCTTCAAGTACAGGCTTATTTTCTTTCCCTCGGGGGTATTTCAAAGCTGAACAGCAGAACATTTGCATGGACATTCTGAAAACGAAATGATTATGTTTGACTAGGCGTTCGTGTACCACCTGTCTCTTACAAATGCCTCGTACAGGCAGTTTGCAGGCAAAAGGGTCTACTAATGCGTGCATTTTTCTTGAATACTCATTTAGCATTGCAAAACTCCAGGGATATTGTGACATCAGCGTGACGGTGTGCGTTGTTGAGCATCAGAACCGTGTGTGTCATCGGTCATCTGAAACACATTTAGGGTTGAGAGAATAACAGCAAATTTGTGCAGCATCACACGGCGCTTCACAAAAGTTTGAATAAACAGATTTCAGGTCAGTGCTGAGCGGTTTGCTGCGGATTAAAGAAAAGTATTCTGTGTGAGACCCCGGATGACCTTCAAGGGAAACCTGCAAATGATGATCAATTATTGCCAGTGTCCTTTTGTGCCCCCTTTGAGTAACATGAGAGGGGGGGGGGTGGAGGAGATTCCTCCTCCCTCCAGTCATTGAAGACAATAAAAAACAGCTGCTAAATATAATCACAACAACACACAGCTGCAGCAGAGGTCCAGAACCCACCTCCCCCCGATCAGGCACCAGCGTGTCCTCCTAAGGTCATTGATTGGGAACATATTGGCCTCAATAGTCCACATCAACACTTCCAATCAGGAAATGCATTTTTTTTGTTTTTTTCAAAAACAGCGACTGGACGACAGAGAAGTTGTCAAATACAATAAAATAATCCGCTGTTACCTGCTTCACGCTGTGTCACCCGAACCCGCGATGCCGCAGACGGCGACACAAACCCACCCCCCGGGGTCCTGCTCGGACTTCCAGGCCCCAGACCGGCTCCGGTTCGCGTCGACGCTGGCAGCTCAGTGCACAGATGTGCGGCCAAACATTGCTGCGGCGGCGGAGGCGGAGGCGGAGGCGGCGGCGTCCCAACAGCGCTGTGCTTCGGCTACATCCGCGTTCCCGCTTCGCTCGAGCGCCTTTAACCGACACGCGACGCGGAGCGGTTTTTTTTTTGGGGGGGGCGA
>CAESWR010000653.1:0-11869 GCA_903171835.1 Mullus surmuletus | reverse complement strand
CCCTGAGCTCACGGCCGGAGGGAAGGTTTGCCCCGACGTCTGTCAGAGCGACGTGGAGGCAGAAGATCCTCAGAGACGTCAGGCAGAGGGAGGGCTGGGATCAGACTTCAGGGTCTTCAGAGACTTCAGGGTCTTCAGGGTCTTCAGAGACTTCAGGGTCTTCAGAGACTTCAGGGTCTTCAGGGTCTTCGGGGTCTTCAGGGTCTTCAGGGTCTTCAGAGACTTCAGGGTCTTCAGGGTCTTCAGAGACTTCAGGGTCTTCGGGGTCTTCAGAGACTTCAGGGTCTTCAGAGACTTCAGGGTCTTCAGGGTCTTCAGAGACTTCAGGGTCTTCAGGGTCTTCAGAGACTTCAGGGTCTTCAGAGACTTCAGGGTCTTCAGGGTCTTCAGGGTCTTCAGAGACATCAGGGTCTTCAGAGACTTCAGAGACTTCAGGGTCTTCAGAGACTTCAGGGTCTTCAGAGACTTCAGAGACTTCAGAGACTTCAGGGTCTTCAGAGACTTCAGGGTCTTCAGAGACTTCAGGGTCTTCAGGGTCTTCAGGGTCTTCAGAGACTTCAGAGACTTCAGGGTCTTCAGAGACTTCAGGGTCTTCAGGGTCTTCAGACTTCAGGGTCTTCAGAGACTTCAGGGTCTTCAGGGTCTTCAGAGACTTCAGGGTCTTCAGGGTCTTCAGGGTCTTCAGAGACTTCAGGGTCTTCAGGGTCTTCAGAGACTTCAGGGTCTTCAGGGTCTTCAGGGTCTTCAGAGAGTTCAGGCCTCCAGTGTTTCCACTATAACATGTTTTTTGCTGAGCGATGTCTTTGAGGAGCAGAAGAGCCGGGATCCAAACTCATCGTTCCCTCACACGAGCACGAGACGACCACGGCCGGTCTGAGCTCGGAGCTCACGGTCCACCCTGAAGATGAATAATAATAGAATCATAGAATCATAGAATCATAGAATAATAGAATCATAGGATCATAGAATCATATAATAATAGAATCATAGAATAATAGAATCATAGAATAATAGAATCATAGGATCATAGAATCATATAATAATAGAATCATAGAATCATAGAGTAATAGAATAATAGAATCATAGAGTAATAGAATAATAGAATCATAGAGTAATAGAATAATAGAATCATAGAATAATAGAGTAATAGAATCATAGAGTAATAGAATCATAGAATCATAGAGTAATAGAATAATAGAATAATATAATCATAGAGTAATAGAATAATAGAATAATAGAATAATATAATCATATAATAATAGAATCATAGAGTAATAGAATAATAGAATCATAGAATAATAGAGTAATAGAATAATAGAATCATATAATAATAGAATCATAGAGTCATAGAATAATAGAATCATATAATAATAGAATCATAGAATAATAGAATAATAGAATCATATAATAATGTAACAATATAATAATGTAATAATAGAATAATGTGATAATAGAATAATAGAATAATAGAACAATGTAATAATGTAATAATATAATAATGTAATAATGTGATGATATAATAATGTGATGATATAATAATGTAATAATGTAATAATGTGATGATATAATAATGTAATAATGTAATAATGTGATGATATAATAATGTAATAATGTAATAATGTGATGATAGAATAATGTGATGATATAATAATGTAATAATGTAATAATGTGATGATAGAATAATGTGATGATATAATAATATAATAATGTAATAATGTGATGATAGAATAATGTGATGATAGAATAATGTAATAATGTAATAATGTGATGATATAATAATGTAATAATAGAGTCATAGAGGTGAAGGGCTGGGATTTGAACAGACCTCGGGGTTGGAGGTTATTGACAGCGTGGTTTGGACGGACTGAGGGCTGGAAAGGTAACGTAATAAATCAATGTTTCCGTTCCTACTTCACCCTCATCTCTCTTTCAATGTGTTCCACGTGTATGACACGTTCTAACCCACATCTGACCCGAACATTGGTGTGAAACGTGTGACGAAGACCTCAACCCGTTCAGAGGCGGCTTTCTGCCACGATGTCATCGGGGTTTTAACTGAAGGAAAGAAATCCTTTTCAACACCAGATTCTTCCACGTTGATAGAGGCCAAACAGATGTGTCCAAGTGATCCGTTTCAAGGCACAGGCCCAGACCGAGCCAGGAGGACTAAGATGCTGCTTTCTGCATGAATGTGAAGGAAGGGCTTCCAGCGCTCCCACGTCACAGTGTGTGTGTGTGTGTGTGTGTGTGTGTGTATAGAATGGACAAACCACACTTCATAAAAGTACACATTCTCACAGACAACGTTCACAAAGACCGAAATCATCAAGAGAAAAACGATGCGCCTTCCGGGCCTTTATTTTGAAAGGCCACTCCCTGCCGGAAGCGTCCGTCCTCGCTCCTGCAGCTGGACGTGGTTCCCGCCGCGGCTCGCTGTGTGTGCTGTGTGTGTGTGCTGTGTGTCGCGTTGGCAGCAGAGCGCGTCACGATGAGGCAGCAGCGGCCGCGCGGCGCGCTGAGCGTCCTGAGCGTCCTGGCGGCGCTGCTCAGCGTCTCCGCCGCCAGACAGCGAGACTTCTACACCTTCAGGGTGGTCAACAGCCGCGGGAAGCTGGTGGCGCTGGAGAAGTTCCGCGGCTCGGTGAGTCCCGCTCAGCCTCTGCAGCCGCGTCCTCTGCAGCCGCACACACACACACACACACACACACACACACACACGCACGCACCGCCGGGGCTCGGCAGCGTCTCGATGGGTAGATGTTGCGCTGTGTGACGTCACGAGGAGCGCGGCTCCTGGTGGCCTACGTGGCAGAGCCGAGGAGGCCCGCGGCGTCGCTCCACAAGCTCCACAAACTACCATTTTAGGACTTGATCTCCATCTTCTCAGAGCTGCTCGGCTTCAAGCGCAAACATCTGCATCTTCCCTGAAGAGCAACTCCTCGGCGCTGAGAGGACGTCACTCAACTCCACAACTCCAGCCAAAGCACTGGTGCTCGCGGTCAAAACTTCCTCAACTACCAGGAAAAGTTGCCCAGTCAACTTAAAGGGACAGTTGGTGTGTTTCTTTTCGTGACTTTTCCTCCACTGCGTCCCGTGAGCCGAGTTCCTGGCCGGGTTCTCTGCTGCAGAAAGTAGTTCCGTCTGGTTTCTGGGGTCACGCGGATGAAGAGTTTGGCTCCAAACAACAACACGCCTTCAAAAGAGTCAAACATTTGCATCAACAATTCTTGGCTGCGAAGAAGTCCGACCTCACAATGACCCGGCACTATTTTCCCTGCCTGCGTATCACTGCGCGCAGCATCATCAGCTGTTTCACCGCCTTTACGTGTGCGGAAGGAGACGCTGCGTTGCGAGAGTCTCCTTCCGCCTCCTTCAGCTGATGATTTAAAGTACGACTTAGTTTTAAAAATACTTAAGTATTCAAAAGTACATGCATTAGAAAATACTCAAGTATTCTTAAAGTACAGATACTCACAAAATGTACTCAAGTGCAAGTAAATGTACTCGCTTACTGTCCGCCGCTGCAAACCAGCTTCTCAGTTTCTGAAAGTTTCTTCGAGCTCCGACTGACCCTCAGAATCCTCAGAAAACATGTTTTGATGTAACAGAAGAAGAAACAATCAAAACACGTACTTGTACGTGTTTGAATCCCTGCAGGATCCGGCTGAGTCTCACTCAACTTTCTCTCAACTTCATCCACATTGTGACACCAGGTGGCAGCAGTGCATCATGGGTATCTTATCAGGTTCAGTGTTGCAGGGACTTCAGGAGAAGTTCAGGTCGAGACGAGAAGCAACATGTTCTTTCACGCAACAGCGACAAACATCTGCAATTAACCCTTAAAAGGTCCTGGGTACCATTCTTGTCCAGACAGTTTTTTGACCTTTTCGAGAGTCAAAATCCCCCCAAAATATGTGATATTTGATGTGTTTCTTTCAGGCTGAAGCTGATTAACAAGACTGACTCATTGAAAGTTTGAAAAAAAAAAATACTAACATATGATATTTTTACAGCAGTCTTTTGGAAGGAGACACTTTTTGTCCCCAGGAACTAATAAGAGAGTTTGCTATAAAAATCTGTCACTGCAGAAAAAATCAGAATTCCTCAAATTCAATGTTGCTGCTCATCATTGACCATCTGAGGCTCTGATAATAATAATAATAATAATCATTAAATCCTCCTTGAATTGCTTTGGATGGAAATTATTGGAGTTTTGGGGGGTTTTTCAATGAAAATACTGTGGAGTTACGTAAACAAACTGGCATTCAGAGGGTTAAAACCCCCCCAAATAGTGAATATTTGATGTAAATATATGTGTATTTCATGCTGAAGTTGATGAATGTGGCTGAAGTTTGTCCAGCAGTGTTTGCTGAGGGGACGTTTGTGCTCCTGAGGGTTTGTGAGGGAACTCCTGCTGGTTGTCCTGCGTGTTGTCACGTGGCCGTGTGTTGCAGGTGTCTCTGGTGGTGAACGTGGCCAGCGAGTGCGGCTTCACGGAGCAGCACTACAAGGACCTGCAGCAGCTGCAGCGCGACTTCGGGCCGTCGCACTTCAACGTGCTGGCTTTCCCCTGCAACCAGTTTGGCCAGCAGGAGCCGGGCAGCGACAAGGAGATCGACAGCTTCGTGCGCCGCGTCTACGGCGTCTCCTTCCCGCTCTTCAGCAAGATCGCCGTCATCGGGACCGGAGCCAACAACGTCTACAAGTACCTGGCCGGTGAGTGGGCGCCCCGAGCTGCTCGCGCTGCCCCACGAAGCCGCTGCAGGAACCTGCTGCTTCCGACTGGAAAAAAACCAAACCAAAACATTCCAAATCTCAAAAGCTAAACACTTACAACCAGCAGAATCAGGTTTGGGGCGTCGCCCTCATGTTTAGCCGTGTTGCTCATTCCACAAACGCCCGATCCTTACACGATATTCCTGGTTGCCAAGGTGACAAATCAGGCTTTACAACGGTATCAAATACACCAGCAGCTGGTTGGTTAAAGTCTTTCTCTACCTTCACTTTCTATGAGGAGCTTATTTTTACTGGTCTTGGAGAAGCACATTTTCCTGGAGGTGGAGAAAAAGGAGTCAGCGCGTCACTGCACACTTTGATTGAAGCCACTTGAGGGTTTGGAAAGGAAGGTGTGGTTCAACGCTGCTGATCATGAAGATCCTTCCGAACATATGAGCGTCTACTGATGGTGTTTGATGTCCAGCTGCTCCCGCACTCACCGACTCCCATCCCTCAAATCACCCACAGCCGTCCTCCATCTTTGTCTGATCTTCTCCGCTGCTCTCCACAGAGTCGTCTGGGAAGGAGCCCGACTGGAACTTCTGGAAGTACCTGGTGGACGTGAGCGGGCGCGTGGTGGAGGCCTGGGGGCCGCAGGTCTCCGTCAGGGAGCTCCGGCCCAAGATCGCCGGCATGGTGCGTCAGATCATCCTGAAGAAGAAGGAGGAGCTGTGAGTCTAGGAGCTGGAGGTGCAGAGAGACAGAGGAAGGCCATCGCAGGAGCAGCGCAGGAGCAGCGCAGGAGCAGCGCAGGAGCATCGCAGGAGCAGCGCAGCGGCCGCCAGCCGACTGGAGGCACTGACGGGACGCTGCCGCCGCTTCAACGCTCAACGCTTCAGGAGACACAGTTTTCTGCCACAGAACTCCGGTCCTTCAGGATTATCGTCTCGTTTTTTAGAAAAAATGTTGTTCCACTTTTATTGATTAAACTTTTCATAATAACGTTGATGCTTTTGTGTGTTAATCTCAAATCTTTTTTTTTTTTTTAAATTAATGCAGCGCCACCAACAGGCCTCAGTCAGTGCAGACGCGTCACAGTTCACCCTGGGGGCTCATATTTACCCGTTTGAACTTCAACAGAGTCCCTCGGGACTCCTCGGGGGGCGGAGCCTCCTAACATCAGATCAGGGCCAAATCTGTTTGGATTCCCGTGAGGTTTCGCCAAAGACCTTCAGAAGCTTGATTTTAGGAGAGCAGCTGCTGGCAAAGGAAGTACTTTAAAGCTACGACACAAAGCGAGCTGGTCTCAGAGCAGCTGTCGATCCCCGTGTGCTGCGAAGGCTCTGGATTCATCTCATCATTCAAGATTCAAGACTTGTTTCATTTGTCCTTCCCTGCATTCAGAGAGAAGGGAGACGGTGACTCGTGGGTGGTGTTTCATGACTCGACAGCCAGACGAGCGGAGCGTCGGTCTCTGGTGTTTCTGTGAATCCTCTGACACCTCGTGAACGTGGACTCCGTCGCTCGCCGGCTGTCCAAATATTGCCTCGCCTGCGTTTGCTCGTGAGCCGCTGCAGCCACGCCTTCTATTTTAAATCACTTTACACACCATTATCAGCACAAATGACTGAAAACACAATCTGAAACCAGTGAAGCCAGTATCCCCAGTGTGACACAACTCCACTTTTGTGCTTACCCCCCCCCCCCCCCCGCCCTCTCATCACCACTTTGGTCAGGTTCTCTGCCTCAGGAACCTTAATGGAAGATGATGATTCATGAATGATGATTCCTATTTCTGACTTGATTCATGAATAATTGTCACTTTCATTGCTGATCTTTGAAACCGCCGGTTCTTAGATGTAAATTCTCTCGAATTGTCTGAGATAATTATTCAAACAAAGTCGAATCAATCAGCTTCATTATTTACAGTTCAGGGGAAATGCTTCAAACGTCTTCACAGGAATTTTCAATGACACCGTGGAGCACTTTTTTGAGGCTGAGGTGCAAAATGTCATTCATCAAAACTTTAAATGGTATTTCAAATATAATAGAAGAACTTTCAACATAATGTCTCTGGAAAATTCATTGATTGTGACAAACAAAGACTTAAATGTATAATTGATTGATGTGTCTGATCATTAGTCAGCCGTCACTCCTCCCCATTCCTCACCCCCATCCACACCAGTCTGGATACAATAACTGTTGCCCCTCCCCCCGCCTCTTCCTCCTCCTCCTCCTCCTCCTCCTCATCAGATAAGGTCAATAAGAGGCTCCCTTCGTTGGCTCAATGCTTCAAAGTCATTTGTCAGACACGTCTGTGCTCACGGCTCCGTCAGCACTGTGCCAAACCCCGTGTCAGGGGGGATATTGAGGATCGCACCTTCAGCTCTGCCTTCCCTTTGTGACAGCGATATGAAAGGAAAGGCGTGGGAAACCTGCGTCTGCAGCACCACCTTAAAGAATTCCTGAAAGCTGCTTTTCATCACGAATCATTACTCTCTCTTTACTGGCCTTTGACAGAGGAATGAGCTGCTACTGTTTAACTGTTTAGCAAAAACATACAATACCAACACCACCTCACACAGTTACCCCGTGGGATGGTGGGTGGGTGGAATGGTGGGTGGAATGGTGGATGGGATGGTGGGTGGAATGGCGGGTGGGTGGCGGGTGAGATGGTGGATGGGATTGTGGGTGGAATGGCGGGTGGGTGGTAGGTGAGATGGTGGGTGAGATGGTGGGCTCCCGCCCGAGGCCGCGGCTAATATAGAATATAGTCATAGAATACAATGGAATAGAATACTGTTATCATCCCACAATGGGGGAAATTGCGGTGTCTCCGCAGCAAACATACAAAAAGAAAAACAGTAAATAAATAGAAAGAAAGGGAATTGCTAGATGTAAAGAAAATAAATAATATAAAACACTTTTTAAATAAAATAAATTAAAATATGGTAAATGCTATGTATTTACAAATAATGTGCTGTACATGAGAGTTGCATGAAGATTCCACATGAATGAATTATTGCACATAATGACTTTTGTTTTCACATGAAAAAGAGATATGAGATTTATCATTCATTAATGTAGTATTATATATTGCAGGTGACAATAAATGTGTAAAAACAAACCCTGTTTTTTTTGTCTCATTCTTTTGTAATTTCGTGAGTGACCTAATGTCACATGATGGGCGGACAGGTTTAAAACAACAACATATCACCGTGAGAAATGGCGAAATACAACGTCATATCCAAAAATATGCCACTGAGCAAGTGGTTAAAAGGACGGACACACCTGCCGTGGAAAGAGAGAAGCTCAGTCAGGCTGCGCAGCGTCAAAAGCTGCACGCGACGTCGCTGACGGAGAAACAGCTGGACCAGAGGGTTGCCATGTCCATCCACGCGCTGGACAGAGGACAGCAGGACTGGACTGTGAGTGTTTGTATTTGTGATATTTGCCAGATTTGTCTCATTCATACTCTCATACATGTTGGAAGTTATTAGAAGCGACATTCTTCAAATTTATTTCCCATCTCGGCTGTTTGCTGTTGAAGTTTTTTTCTTTTTCATTAATCATAAAGTATCTTTTTTTCATCATTTGAAATGTTTTGGATGCGAAACTTTGTTTCATATGCAATAAGTATAAGCATGAATTAACGCTTAAGATGCATCAATTAACAATTGCATAAGGAATTATAAGATGCTCATAAACATTGATAAGACTTTTTTAAATTCAAAGTTAAAGTGAAATGTTTTTATAAGCAAAAGTAATTGTATTATTATGTTTAATTAACACTTTATAAGCATCTTGTAATGCCTGATAAGTGCTTTTAATTCTTCATTATTGCTTATGAAGCATTAATTCACATTTATTACGGAACCTTAATACGAAGTGTTATTGTGTCTTGATGGTCCAGTGGATCCACATACTGACTATGGACCAAGTGGTCCCATGTTCAAATCTGCTTCACAACTCATCTTTTCTTTACTTCAATGTCAATTGCGCCCAGATATCTGGTAAAATCATTGTGTCTTCATGGTCCAGTGAATACGGACCCTGACTATGGACCCAGGGGTCCCATGTTCAAGTCCCTTTTACAACTCATGTTTCTACGTCAGCATACAGTGAACTCAAGATAGTGATAGGGCCCTGATATCTGACACAGGAACATAAACCAAGTCCAAGCCATTCACTAAAAGGTAGCTGAAAGGCCTGACGGTTCTAACTACATGAGGGATCGCTACTTGTATAACTGCTGGGACAAAGTATTTATGTTAATTGAATCATGAAAAATTGTCTCCTCAGAAAGCAAGCGTTCTCAGAGTGGCCATGAGGATCTATGTGATTCTTCTTCTTCTGATTGGCGGTGAGATAACAGAATATATTTAAAAGGAAAGAATATGTGATAGTACTTCAAAAATGTTTATGATCCTGATCAATGACTATTATTTTACAACAGCATCTTGCAAAGGACAATCGATGTCAACAAATGGTCCAACAACATTAGTGGCATTATCTTCAACAATACATAATGAAACGACGAGGAAAACATTGACTGCTTTGTCAAAAACTACAACTGATCAAACAACCAAAATTGTTCTGACAACAAAGACAACAGGTGAAATGACAACCTCAAAAGCCAGAAGTGCACAACAAACAATCAGAACAGCAATACAAACACCTGCTCATGTACAAACCACAACTCCTTTGACAACAAATGCGGCAGAGATGATAACATCTGCTCAACAAACAACCACAGCTGCACCTACGAGTGAAGCATCAGAAACAACAAACCTTACTGTTCCAACATCAACAATTCTTCAGACTACCTCAATTGTCCCAACCAACAAATTTACAGCAACGACAACCAAAGCTGGTCATATCATATCTGCTTCAACAATTACTGCTGTTCCAACGAGTGTAGCATCAGTAAAAACATTTGCCCAAAAAACCACAAGTGCATCGACAACAGCAGCGCTTCCAACAACTACCAGAGTTCCTGTCAAAACCAGTAGCCATCCAACAACAACCTCAAAGGCCCCCACAACAATCCTTACTGTTCAGACATCAACAATTCTTCAGACAACCACAGTTCTTCCAACAACCACACTGACCCCAACGACAACCAAAGCTGATCATAGTACAACTGGTCTAACAAGTACTGCTGCTGAGAGTACCACCATTGTTGCAACACCTGCAGGTGTCTCAACAACTTCAAAGGATGCAGCGACAGCACCTGCTGAAAGAAGCACAACTGTTGAAACAACAACCAATGGTTCAAAAACTACAGTTGTCCCTAAAACTACAGCAGATTTATCTACGTCTGTTCCAACAACCACAGCTGTCCCATCAACTGCAAAGGATGCCTTGACAACAACACCTGCTCAAAAACGCACAACTGTTGCTACTACAAATGTTCCAAAAACAACTTTTCAACCAACAACTACAAAAACATCTGCTCCAACAACCACATCTACTCAAACCACAACCGCAGCCGCACCTACAACTAGTGAAGAATCAGTAACAATATCTGCCCATAAAACCACAAGTGCATCGACAACAGAAGCAGTTCCAAAAACAACCAGCATTTCCAGAAAAAGCAGTACACTTCCAACAACAATCTCAAAGGCTGGTCCAACATCAACAACTCTTCAAACTACCACGGTTCTCCCAATAACCACAAGTACACCAACGACCACGAAAGCTGGTCTTATTATATCTGCTCCAACAACCACTGCTGCTGAGTCTACCACAATTGTTCTAACTACAGCTGTCCCAACAACTAAAAAGTTTGCAGTGGCAACATCACCTGCTCAAACAAGCACAGCTGTTGAGACTACTACAAATGTTCCAAAAACTACTACTTTTCACCCTACAATAACAAAAACATCTACTCCAACAACTGCATCTGCTCAACACACAACCAAAGCGGCACCTACAAAGAGTGAAAAATCGGTAACAACATCTGCCCACAAAACCAGAAGTGCATCAACAACTGAAGCAGTTCCAAAAACAACCAGCGTTTCCGTCAAAACCAGTACAATTCCACCAACAACCTCAAAAGCACCCACAACAATCCTTACTGTTCAAACATCAACAACTCTTCAGACTACCACAGTTCTCCCAACAACCACACGTACACCAACGACCACCAAAGCTGGTCATATTACATCTGCTCAAACAACCACTGCTGCTGAGTCTACCACAATTGTTCAAACAACTACAGGTGTCCAAACAACTGCAGTGACAACACCTGCTAAAAGAAGCACAACTGTTGAGAAAACAACAAATGGTTCAGAAACTACAGTTGTCCCTAAAACTACAGTAGATTTATCTACATCAACAACTACAAAAACATCTGCTCCAACAACAACTGCGGCTGCACCTACAACAAGTGCAGAAGCAGTAACAATATCTGCCCATAAAACCACAAGTGCATCGACAACAGAAGCAGTTCCAAAAACAACCAGCGTTTCTATCAAAAGCAGTACACTTCCAACAACAATCCCAAAGGCTGGTCCAACATCAACAACTCTTCAGATTACCACAGTTTTCCTAGTCACAACAAGTATACCAACGACAACCGAAGCTGATCATACTACAACTGGTCTAACAAGGACTGCTGCTGAGAGTACCACCATTGTTGCAACAACTGCAGGTGTCCCAACAACTTCAAAGGATGCAGAGACAACACCTACTAAGAGAAGCACAACTGTTGAAACAACAACCAATGGTTCAGAAACTACACTCGTCCCTAAAACTACAGCAGATTTATCTACATCTGTTTCAACAACCACAGCTGTCCCATCAACTACAAAGGATGCCTTGACAACAACACCTGCACAAAAACGCACAACTGTTGCTACTACAAATGTTCCAAAAACTACTACTTTTCACCCAACAACTACAAAAACATCTGCTCCAACGACTACATCTGTTCAAACCACAACCGCAGCTGCACCTACAACTAATGAAGAATCAGTAACCATATCTGCCCATAAAACCACAAGTGCATCGACAACAGAAGCAGTTCCAAAAACAACCAGCGTTTCTAACAAAAGCAGTACACTTCAAACAACAATCTCAAAGACTGGTCCAACATCAACAACTCTTCAGACTACCACGGTTCTCCCAATAACCACATGTACAGCAACGA
>CAESWR010000652.1:30674-42859 GCA_903171835.1 Mullus surmuletus | reverse complement strand
AAAATTTCCCGTTAATTCCCCAAAATCAACCCTGTGCTTCGCTGAGCGGAAATATGAACTAACACAGGGAGGAGAGTCCGTCTGAATCTCTGTGAAAAATCCACTGAAGGTCGGTCAGAAATCCTCAAAAAGCGGTGAGAATGAGGTGGAGGTTCAGTTTAAACCCCTCAGTCACGGTTTATGAGCTCAAGCCTCCAAACAACACATGAAAAGTCCCTCTATCGTTTCTCTGATCGTCAGGAGAGTCTTTACTGAATCATTCTCACCTTCCTGCAGAATCAACACGTATGTTTCAACAGCATGAAGTAGGGCAAAGGTCATGGGCAAGAAAAGACTGAGAATGTGAAGCCCCGCCCCCTCACAAACACCAACATTTTCCCCCAAAATGATCTTTCTCAGGATTACTTCCATCATCGAGATCAATGGATCAGCTGTGAGGCACACACACACACACACACACACACACACACCATATCAATCAAAGCAGACACTTGTCGACTGGAACCCCGAGCAGGAACCTGTGGGGTGTGGAAGCTCCTCGGCCCGGGGTCCCAGAGACCCCCGCCATCCTCAGGCTCCTTCTGAAACAGCGAAACATCTCCGCGGCGCCTCACTCCACCTGGACGACCCTCACTCCACCTGGACCTCCTCTCCTCACAGCCGGTGTTTGGTGTTTCTGCCCGCGCGGCTCCTCCGGTGTTTACGGTAACGGCGCGGCGGCGGCTTCCAGCGCCCCTGACTTTACCGTAAGTGCGGTAATAGAGGCGCGGGCAGAGACGCTGGCGGGAGTCGAGCGACTTAGTGACACTTTTCGGGGTTAAAAGTGCGGGTTGAAGCGGTTTGTTGTCAACAAGAAGCTCTTTTGGGGCGTCGCGTCTCACCTCCTCACCGTCTCACCTCCTCACCGTCTCCTCCTCCTCCTCCTCACCGTCTCACCTCCTCCTCCTCCTCCTCCGCCGCACGATGATGACGTCTACTGAGCTCGCGCCGCGTCCATGTTCCTCCTCGAGCCGCTTCTTGTCCTCGTCGCGGTGAACGGAGACACGCAGACACCGACACTAACACAGACACTGACACTGACACTGACACCGACACTCACGCTGCCGCCGGCGACTTTCCGCGGCGGTTCGTCGGCCGCGCGCACCTGAAGGTTACGGGCGCGCTCGCGTGACGTGTGACGTCGGTGACGTCAGCACAACACTGTGCTTCTCAGTGAGCGGAGGGAGAAGGTGCAGCTGCTCTTCACAGGGTTCGGTGAGGAAAAGTGATAACAGCAGACTGTTCTGAGGTTTGCAGCACATTCTCACATAAAGAAATACACAATCCCACGAGAACAAAGTAGAAGTTTTATAGTACATTCTCAGGATGAAGATGTTGTTGAGATCAAATCTGGTGTCGTGGCCTCTGTTGCTTCACACACTTCCTGTTCTAATGAAGCAATGGCAGAGAAACTCATCTCTAATGAAACAGAGGAGCTGCGTGAAGCTGGAGCTGCTGTGGCCTTCAGCTCCTCAGCTCCTCAGCTCTTCACCTCTTCAGCTCCTCAGACCTTCAGCTCTTCAGCTCTTCAGCTCCTCAGCTCCTCAGACCTTCAGCTCTTCAGCTCCTCAGACCTTCAGCTCTTCAGCTCTTCAGCTCTTCAGCTCCTCAGCTCTTCACCTCTTCAGCCCTTCAGCTCCTCAGACCTTCAGCTCTTCCTGCACAGTTTCCTCACGCTTGCATCGCTCACAGCCTCGTGGCAGCAAAGCGCTGCTGCTGCTGCTGCTCGTATCTGGCAGGTGAAGGTCTTGACGAAGGAGAAACTTTGACTCACCTCGTCATCATGTTGTAGATACATCGAGTGTCAGTGATAATGTGAAGCAGGTCAGAGGTCAGAGGTGAAGGGTCGTTTAACACCACCAGGAGACTCACGGTTATGAAACAAAGTCACGGTCAACCTTTGACCCCTCGCGGCCCCTCGTTATCACCCGCTGACTCACTGCACCGCGAGGTCACTGTGATATCAATGTTCAGAAAGAGAGGAATTCAGTTAGTCATTAGAGATGTGAAACCATCATCTGATCAATAAAAACATCCTGGATGTCATTAAATCAAATAGTGGAGCGAGAAAGCAGGATGATTTATTTATATATCATTCAGTCTCATGGATCACATTCAATCTCATGTGTGTGTATTTTTATGTAATAATGATAATAATAATGAATTGTATTTGTATAGTGCTTTTACATGACTCAAAGACACTTTACATAGAAATAAAAAATACATCAATAAAATAGATAAGTGTAAATTATGTTCTTTACTTTTTTCTTCTCTATTTTCATTCCATATTTTATCTGAACTTTATGCCAGAAAAATAGCAGAGAGAAGCAAAGGTCGCTCCCGCGAACACTGTGCGTGGAAATGATAAAGTACAATAAAGTAGATTTGAGAACGCGGCTGCAGTTGCGCGTTTTCGCCACGAGATGGCGGTGTCGCACTTCCTGCACCGTCAGCTCAGCGCGCTGCCACCGATTCTGTCTCTGATGGGAACATTGTAAACTTCGTGTTACAGCGGATACACCAGCTGTCTGTCTGTCTGTCTGTCTGTCTGTCTGTCTGTCGGTTGCCATGACGACCGTCTCAGTTGAAACTTGGGGACCCTCGGTGATGGAGAGGCAGCAGCGGGAGGCAGAGCTGTGATTGGTCCAGGGCTCCTCACACTTCTCTGAACACAGCCGGCGACACACCCACGTCCCTGAGCACCAGATGAAGGTGGCGGCGTGACTTCAAAACGTGTGCAGAAAGTGACGAATCCGCTGCCACGTGGGGTCACAGAGGTCACGGCCGGCGGCACCAGGACGTGTTCTCTGCTCCGGTTTTAATGGAGCTGCGGCCTCCTCGCTATTTGATGTCATCGAGCTGCTGCAGTAATTGCGTTTTCTTGTGTGCATGTAAAGGCACTTACGGTTCACCCGTGTTTTTTGGAGAAGAAGAAGAAGAAGAAGAAAACAAGTCAGGAAGTCATTTTGGCAACAGATGTGGCGAGTAATGATAACGGCTCCTAATGGAAAGGAAGGAAGTGGCGCCGCCCAGACTCATTAATGATGAAAGCAGCGGTGAATTAAGATACTTCCTCTCTGTAAGGAGGAGGAAGAGAAAGAGCAGGAGGAGGAGGAAGAGGAAGAGGAGGAGGAGGAGGAGGAGGAGGAGGAGGAGGAGATTCAGGAGGAAGAGAAAGAGGAGATTCAGGAGGAAGAGAAAGAGCAGGAGGAGGAGATTCAGGAGGAGGAGAAAGAGAGAAGCAGGAGGAGGAGGAGGAAGAGAAAGAGCAGGAGGAGGAGATGCAGGAGGAGGAGGAAGAGAGAAGCAGGAGGAGGAGGAGGAAGAGGAAGAGGAAGAGGAGATTCAGGAGGAAGAGGAAGAGCAGGAGGAGGAGATTCAGGAGGAGGAAGAGAGGGCATCTTCACTGGCTTGATCAGTTTTAGTTGATTTCAAAGCAGCGGGGGACGCACCGAAGAGATGTGCCTTCACCTGGGGTCACCTGGGGTCACCTGGGGTCACCTGGGGTCATGGTGGACCTGCAGCTCCTCCTCAGGGCTCCTGTGTGGCAGCTCAGCCTGGAGGATCAGCGTCCTCGAGGCTTCAGGCCTCTGCAGCTTTTCATTTCCTGTTTTCCATCTGGTGGGAGGAGCCGAAATCTACCACTCGTGTTGGATCTGCTGCCGAGGTCTGAGTGAAGCTGCAGGAGAAGATGGCGGCAGCAGCCACAGAGCCACACTCTCATCATCATCATCGTCCTCTGAAATAATGCTTCGTCTTCCCTCATCCCTCGCTTCCCTCATCCTCCATCGCTCTGTAGGTGAAGCAGGTGTTTGTGCTGGCTAACTCACTACAGATGTGACACCGAGGTCGCGACCTTTCGCTTGCACTGGCGGAGAAACTCCAGACGCACATCACGCCAGGATTCCACGAATGCCTTTGATCTTTCTGTGTTTGACATCACCATGGAGACGCATGGAGTAAATGTACTTCATACACTTTCATATCAAAGTGCATCTTTTTATTGACATTATTGACAAACATGGTTTCATTATATTAAACATCAGGACATTTGAATTGATGCTAGTTTGAATCTGACATTTAAAGCAAACTAAAACCAACAAAGATCTGAGACGAGAACAAATCGACAGATGATCGACTCGTCCTTCAAGATTCTCGAGCTCAAACAATAATCAATCATAAACACGCACCAATATATGAATATCTCACATTTCTAATGAAGCCATTTTCTACTTTCTGATTTTATTTAGCTTTTTCTGTTGTTGTCTTCTTCTGTGTATCAATGTTAGACAAAAATGACCTGTTTCTTGACGTCACACACACACACACACACACACAATTATTAGAGGATAATTAATCGATGAGCGTTTGAGGTTCGAATGGTTCATCAGAGCAAAAGAAAAGAGTCTCAAAGAGGCTGAAAGTCTCCTGAATTCTCGGTGTTTCCGGGTTTTGTTTGTGCAGATGTGAAAGGACGGAGCAGCAGAACCAGCTGCAGCGCGCTGGTCGTACCAGCAGGGGGCGCCGGACGAGGCTTCTCGTGACTCTCCGCCCCCCAATCAAACCCAGTCTGTTCAAAGGTGGGCGGGGCCTCGCTGACTTAGTGACGGACGCACTGATGAGCGACTCGTCCAGCTCGTAAACGTCGAAATGAATGAAGTGATGGTGGAAGCGGAGGCGTCACGCCGAGGGGAGGGGCTTCGGCGTGAGGCTGCAGGGCTCGGAGAGGCGCGGCCCCTGCAGCCGGGACAGCAGCGTGCTCCGCCGGATGCTGCTGTCCGAGTCCTGCTGGCCGAAGCGGCCGCGCAGCCGCCGGCAGCAGCACGGCAGCACCGCGGCGAAGTCCGCCAGCAGGTGTCCGCTGAAGACCATGTAGATCCAGGGGTTGCAGCAGCTGTTCAGGCTGGCCAGCAGGGCGGAGAGCATCACGGCGGCGTTCTCAGAGTCTGTGGAGACACACACACACACACACATCTCAATCTACTCATGTTTGTGTATCTCAGCATGTTGAACATCCCAAAAAGGTGACCTGAAACTGTGATGATTACTTATGTGACGTCATGCACTGACACGCCCCTCCAGCCGAATCAATTATCAATTAGATAAAACTCCTAATTGATTTAAAGTGCACTGAACCTTCTGCTGGTTTTCTTCTCAGCAGCTGATCATCTTTATCAGTGAAACAACTTTGTGTGTGTGTGTGTGTGCGTGTGTGTTTTCCACACCGTCCCACGAGAAGCTCCTGTCCCACACCGACCACATCTGCACGGTGAAGAAGGGCGCCCAGCAGACCACGTAGGCCACCACGATGACGGAGGTCATCTTGACGGTGCGCAGCTTGGCGCGGGAGATGCTGCTGACGCTGCTGACGCCGCTGACGCCCAGGATGCCGTCACGCGTGGCCTGCGCCACGGCGCCCACGCTCCTGCGCCGCCGCGTCTTGCAGCGCAGGTTCCTCCAGATGGTGCGGCAGATGAGGCCGTAGCAGAAGAGCAGCACCGCCACCGGCACCAGGAAGATGCCCGCCGTGATCCAGGTGACGTAGGCGCGCAGCCCCCACGGCTCCACGAAGTGCCCCCAGCAGTCGTAGACGGCCGAGCCGGGCCGCACCTCGCTCAGGGAGAAGATGAAGTACTGCGGCGTGCTGAGCGCCAGGCTGCACGCCCACGTGGAGCCGATCATGATGTAGGCGCGCTGCGTGGGCTGCTGCAGCGTCTGCAGCGGGTGGCAGATGGCGATGTAGCGGTCCAGCGTCATCATCACCATCATGTAGGCGGACGCGAACATGCCGAGCACCTGCAGGTGCTTGACGACGCGGCACAGGAAGTCCGGGCCGTGGAAGCGGAAGGTGACCCTCCAGCAGAGCTGCGGCAGCACCTGGAAGAAGGCGACCACCAGGTCCGCCAGGCTCAGGTGCTTCATGAACAGGTGCATGCGCGACGGCTTCCGGCGGCTGCGCTGCATGGCCAGCAGCACGCTCAGGTTTCCCGCCACGGCGGCCAGGAAGGCGACGCTCAGCACGGTGATCTCCAGCTTGGCGACCTCCTCGTTGCGCCCGAACGGGTCGCTGGAGTTCCGGGCGTCCGCGGGCGCCGCGGGCTCCGAGCAGTTCCCGCCCGTGGCGTTACACGAGCTCCCCGCGGGGAAGAGCATGCTGGACGCGCGGAGCGGCTGCGCGTCACGGCCGTGCGTAAACGTCACCGGCGGGGAGCGCGGCTGTCGGGACGCGCCACGGTTACTCCAAGCTGGACCGGGGGCTCATCGGGGCGCGCGGGGGTCGCGGGGACGCGGGGAACGTGTCGTGAGAGGACACACAGGAACCGCACAGGGCCGCCGGTCCGCCTGTGACGCGCGGCTGCTTCTGTGTGTGAGGGAGAGAGAGCGAGCTGCTGCTTATAAAGGGTCCTGCCCGTGAGAGAGACCTTCCCCCCGTGCCGTGCCCCCCACACACACACACACACACACACACGGAAAACAACCTTGCAAACCGCAAACGCGGCACCAGAGGAAACTCAGCTGGATACAAACATGTAAATGCTCAGCGCGTCCGTGTGGAAGAATAAAGTGGTTTCCTCTGGAGGTCGGAAGGCTGAGCGTCTTCAGCTTCTACTCTGATGATTATTTGATCACAAAATAAGCAGTCGGAGCTTCATTCGTCCAAGAGAATGTCAGAGGAGACAAAACAGCAAATATTCCCACGTGAGAAGCTGCAGATTTGTTTTCAGTTGATCAACCACCAAAGAGTGAAGGGACTCTATCTGAGGTGGTTCCTCTGAGGTTCCTCTGAGGTTCCTCTCTGGTCGCCCTCCAGCTGCCCGTGACTTCCTGCTGGTGTGAGTGTGAGCGAGTGAAGTGTGTGTTATTACCATCACGCTGTGGGAACGGCCCCGACATCACGGCACTGCTGCCGCGGCCCGCGACCTCGTGACCCCGGAGCTGCAGCAGGAGTTGGACAGATGTGGCCCGACTACATCTCCCATCATGCATCACACAGCAGCCTTGAAGTTTAAATGTTTGATGAAAGTCAAACAGACCAATCAATCAGGAAAACCTCAGAATGCAAATCATGACGCTTTAAGCATCTTCCAGAGCCATCTAAGTGTGTGTGTGTGTGTGTGAGGGGGCGTGTGAGGGGGCCGGGGGGGGGGGGCTCTTAGCAGCTCTGTGCAGCATTAATGTATTTATGTGGAGATCAACTGATAACCTCGCTGCTTTTCTCTCCAGACCAGTTCCTCAGTTGTGTATTTATCGACCTGGATGCAATTTAGCAGCTGTAATCCTGTAATGAAGCGTGAGGCGGCGGCGTGAGGAGGCGGCGTGAGGAGGCGGCGTGAGCGTGCGAGTCTCCCAGGGCGAGGAGGCACATTCATTATGGGAGCCGGCCGTCAGCACGCAGGACGCAACTATGTGACCATAGTTGGACGTCCAACTCGGAATACGAAGTGCGAGGAGGAGGTTTAATGACTCCACTGGGTCTCAGCGTGTGAAGCTTCCTCGGCTGAGGCTGCGCCGCCTCCTCCGACGCCGCCTCGCGCTTTGTCTCCTTCCCTCGCCGCCTTCCGAGGACACAACTTAACAACTTAGCGTCTTAATGTCCAATCTATATGCAGGGAGCGCCAGCAGCTGATGCAGAGCGTTAAATAACCAGTGATGCCTCCACAACAGAGGCTGTCAGCAGCTGCAGATCTATGAGGCCGCCGCGATCAAAGCCCGCCGCATAATCACACACACACACACACATTCTCATAAGTGCTACAGAAATATGCATTATAGTTTCTGTCAAACAAGCAACAGACAAGCAGCCTCAGTGATCTGAGGATGTGTGTGTGTGTGCACGTATATGAATAAGTACAGATGTGTGTGTGCAGTATATGTACATATATGTGAGTATAAACAAGTGTACATCTGTAGTGTATGTATGTGTGTGTGTGCATTGTGTGTGATATGATGAGTACATATGTATGTGCATGTTATACTGCGTGTGTATGGACGCATAGATGTGTATGCGCAGTATTTGTAAATGCAGTATATATTTATGAGTGTGTATCTATACTGTACGTATGAATATATGTATTTGAATGTGTGTGTACTGGTGTATTGTAGAGTATATATATGTGAGAACATGCACAGCGATGTTATTTATGTCGTATTTGTGCAGTGTTTGTGTTTGTCGTGTGTGAGGCAGCGTCACTGATCCCAAAGCTGCTCCGATCCGACCCTGCTTTGGTGACAAGTGTGTTTACGCTGCTTTTTATACAGATTTCTGCTCCTCTGAGCGAAGCCGTGTGCTGCCTGATGGAGCGCGCGCTCGGGACTCACAGATGTGAGAGTTTTCTGCAGGCGGCCTGTGAGTGGATGTCAGCGGCCGCCCGTCCTGGGCGACTCCTCACTGTACGTTAATGAACTATTCATCATCCCGGGCAGCGCCGGCCAGTTGGGACACCTCAGCACCGCAGTCACTCAACACTACATCAACAAAGGTCCTCAGGGCCGAATGGGAAGCCAAAAGTGGCTCTGAGGAGGCGGGCAGGGGAGCGAGCGAGGATGTGAGCCGTGACGGATCCCCTCCCCTAACGAGGCTGAAGGAACAAACCCACAGACGGAAACAACAGGAAATAAATTACAGACACATTGGAAGAGAGTAAACAAAGAGATATTGAGGAGGTCAAAGGTCAGCTGCAACCAGGCAGTGACAGCAGATCAGCAAAGAGTCCTTTTATTCATTCCAAATCTAAGACGGCCATTGCTAGGCACTGACGAGTCCATGCGTATGAGGTTCAACGAGAATACTTTCAGTTGTGAAGAAAAGTTTGACAAGATTGACAACTTACTTTTCCACGGCTTCAGTTCAGTCTGCAGCTTCCCGTTTGAGAATAGCTGTACACTCGCAAAAATCTACGCCAGCCATTGCTAGGCACAGTCTAGTCCAGGCGCATTTGAAACAAAACCTGAATCATTTCAGTTATGAAGAAAAGTTTGAGGAGATTTACATCTTCAGCTTCAGCTCAAACTACCAGCTTGAGAATGTCAGCAAAATCCCTGCAGCCATTGCTAGGCACCGACTGGCCTAACTGGAATCTCTGGGGACGGTTGGCTATTCCTAAGGTGGGTTTGAAGGTTTCGTCGGGATGTTCCTCCTGGACTCCAGCAGACGCGTGCCGCTGCTTCCTCACGTGATGTTTACGCTCTGCTGGCTGTTTTTCCTTCCGTCCCTTTGCTCTTAAACTAATATTTTGGCGCAGAGGTCGCAGAGGTCACCGGGTCGCGGTCGCAGCGATGTACAGCTGACGAGGCAGATGGACCAGAGACACGATGATGCTAACGTGCTAACACGCTAACGCGGTCAGACCGGGAACATCCAGACACATTTTCGTGGAGGTTTTCAGAAAAGCTCCTCTATCAGGAGGCTTTGAGCCGCAAACATTCCAACTACAGGAACTCTTCTACGCTGGTTTGAATGTTTCAGTGTGTCTCCTCCTGACCTCCTGACCTCCGATGACTCAGCCCCGCCTGCTGACGATCTGCCTGTAAATAGTGTCTTCACAATCAGCAGCGAGCTGTAAACTCTGCTCTCTCTCAACGCAAAGTGACTCCATCCTGTTTGGTGAGTGAAGGCAAAGCCAAACATTCCCGTCTGAGGAGCAGCGAGCTGGACGTGGAGCTTCAGCACCTCACAGCGACGCGTCCCACCTGCCGAGACGCTGGAGCTTCGCCAGTGAGCTTCTAGTTTCATCGCTCCATCAGAAGAACCAGAGGAATCAGAAGAATCAGAAGAATCAGAGGTCCGGAGTCCGAGCGGGTTCAGACGCAGAAAAACATCCCGACACAGAACAGCTGCTCTATATTTAGCGGCGGTCTGTGTTTTCCCAGCGGAGTGTGTGTGTGTGTGTGTGTGTGTGTGTGTGAGGGGCAGGGTGAGCTCACTAAATGAAGAGCTATTAACAAATAAACTGCTCTGCTCCCCGTGTGAAGCCTCTGAGGATCAATCAACGAGCTGTGAGAAACCTCAACGCACACGTGGACACACGGTGGCCACGCCCCCTGATGACCTCATGACCTGCACTGACACGCCCCCTGATGACCTCACGAAGACAGATGAAAAAGGAGATAAAATATGGACGTGTTTCCGTCTGGTAAAAGGCAGCAAAGGCAAAGGCGGCTCCTGATGAGACGGAGGGCGAGATGGTCGGATGTGGACGGAGAAAACACACACCATGAAACACTCAGCTGATTTGGGGGATCACTGCGCACACACACACACACACTCTTCAGTCTGTGTCTGACCCTTTGAGGAGCAGGTTC
The DNA here is from genome assembly GCA_903171835.1 of Mullus surmuletus. Taxonomy (NCBI): domain Eukaryota; kingdom Metazoa; phylum Chordata; class Actinopteri; order Syngnathiformes; family Mullidae; genus Mullus; species Mullus surmuletus. The sequence continues at coordinate 32,518 of CAESWR010000652.1, read as the reverse complement.
TTGGGGTTACATTCAGGTCGCTTTGAAGCGTCCTGTTGTGGCATCATCGCTCAGCTCATCAGATGATCTCTTAAAGGGCCGGCGCGCCGCTGAGCCCACACAGGTGCCGACCACACGCTGTGCCGCGCCGGGACCAAGTCCTCACATTTACAAACACGCCCACATCTTTCTTGGATTTTCGGTGGATTCCATTTCCTGGACTTGAACGCACATCCGGTTTCAGCAGGAAAGGTTTTGTAGGAAAAAAAGTATTCGTACTTTGTCTTTGATCATCCTCATTCTTCATCACGTTTGAGTTCAAACAGTCGACTCTCAGACTAGCAACTGCTACTAGGCACCAAAGTCTGTTGATGTCACCAAGATAGCCAGCTCTTCTCCTTGCTCAACACCTGCTTCCAAACATCCAGCTCGCTATTTCCAAGCACCCGTTGCTAAGCACTGTGAGAAAACCAAGCATTGCTCAGCACCTTTTTTTCATGTATCCAGGCACTCGTTGCTAGGCACTGTCAGATTACTTGCCGGACTATTGCACGGTACCCGCTTCAATCCATTGCACCGCAACAGTTTCAAAGCAACAGTCATTGAGCACTGTCAGGGAGCCAACCATTGCTAGGCAACAGCTTCAAAGCAACTGTTGCTGGGCATCATCACAGCTAAAGCTTAAAGTAGGGACTGGGTGTGATCAACTCTTGCCAAATCCGGACAATAATGGACTTCTTCGGGGGGGCTTCCAGGAAGACCTCGCGGTGGACCTTCAGGTGCCTGATGAAGGAGTCTTCGAAGGTCGGGCTGCACATGATGGCGGCGTTGACCAGCCGCTCGACGGAGCCAAACTCCACCACCAGTTCCCGGATCATGATCTTGTAGAACTTCTCTAGCCTCTTCTTGTTCTTGCTGGCGTCGCTGTAGGCCACGGAGACGTCCTGCGTCTTCTCCAGCACCCGCTGGATGACCGTGTCAAAGTGTCCAAACTGCACCGTCTGTCGGGGATAGTCGGGGAGGTGTCGCATCAGGATCTTGAACATGTTGGCCGTGAGGGCGTGGATGGAGAACTCTCCGTGTCGGGGCGAGGTGGCCTCCATCACCACGTGCCTTACAGGCCTCCAGCTGTGGGTTTGGACCAACCTTCTGGGTCTTCAAACGTCAGCATGTCGACATGACGCCTCTCAGATGGTGGCTGACGACCGGCTTTGATGTTCCATGTCAGTACCAAGTAATGGTTGCTAGGCTACGAGCGTATGAGATGGTGGTGATGTCATAAAGGGGCGTTTCCTGACACTCCCAGTGGAGCTGGAGCTGGAGGGGAGCAGAGTGAGAGCTGTGTTCATTCCTTTGCTTTGCTTTGGTTTGTTATTGTCAGACCACAGACTTTGGAGCAGCGCTTTTATTTAGATGAATATATCTTTCAAAATGTTACATTTTTGTCACCAAAATGTGTGTAGAGTGTAATCTCTGTTTTCCTTGAGTATCAATACTCAAAGCTGCGTGTGTTTCCATGGAGGACATCAGAGGAGGATTGTGGGACATCTGGGAGACGGTGTGTCTTCGACATCTGCATATTTTTAGATTTTTCCCCTGTGAAACACAGATGAGGGTAATGAGTCAATCAGAGCTGGTATGTGTGTGTGATCTGGCCGGATCAGTTCCTCTCTATCTATAGGAGCTGTGAGCCCAGCGCGAGCTGAGCGTGAGCCCCCCGTGAGCGCCGCCCGGGGGTCCCTGCGGCGTTTAAACTACGGCCGGGACCCGGCGGCCGGGGCGCGCGCTGGCTGTGGCCAGAGGTTTGTCTAATCAGCTGTTAGAAGGTAAAATGTGTCCAGACTGATCTGTTCTGCTGGCGGCCA
>CAESWR010000650.1:123753-135846 GCA_903171835.1 Mullus surmuletus | reverse complement strand
ATATTTTAATTGTTCTTGTGAATCTTGTTGGTTTTGTTCAGTCCCATCCACTACAAAGTAAAGACTTGAAGATAAAATGATTTGTAAAGAGAATGAAATATACTGTAACATAAACAGAAATACTCAAAATTATGAAGTCTTTGCAGTTAATGGAATTATATTATCAAACTCAAGCGATAATGTGTCTAGATCTTGGTAACCTTGGTTTTACTTTTAGCTCAGGACCCGGTATATGTATACAGTTAAATTGGCTCATGATGTTACATTTTTCCTATATTTTATGCATGTGGTTATTTTCTTGCATTGTCTATCGTGATTTGATTGGTTTGTCTGGTCCAGAACATTTCATGGCATTGTTGACTGTGTGCTACCGTGCATATGGACCCATCTGAACTACACGAAAAGTCTCACTTGCTTATTTTCTTGTTGGACAATGAACCCGGTGCTGCAAACGTCTGTATCACCTCATCTGCAGATGCCCGGAAAACGGTTTTATCATTTGAATCACTTCCTGCCTGTGGTCATGTTGCTCCTTCACCTGCTATCTGCCTCATATTTCCTTGTCCGTTTTTGTCCAAGGGTGACCTGTTCCTGCTGCCCCTTTGATCCTTTTCACTTTGTTCCAAACTGCAGCTGAATGTCATGACACCAGACATTCTCAGAGCAAAGCAAGAAAAGAAAAGACCCTGCACTTACACAGTGTGTTGTTCTGAATACTCAACATTTATTCCAGGGTTATTCCGGCACTCCAGACCTACACACCCAAATGCCCCCAGGTTATACAGCCTGTGCCTCTCTGACATTAGAGGAGGTGGGAGGGTGCTGAGGCTGTGAGATTTTTTAAGTATCACAGAAAAGATTTGTGGGAGACTTTTACCCAAAGTACCATTCAAAGATGGTAGAAAATAAAAGAAATTAAGAAAACAACGTGTAGCTTCAGAAAAAAAGAATGCAAGAACAGAAGCAGACCAAGGACCCATCAGAACTGTGACGACTCAGCCTCAGAGTGGGCTTCATAACTGTAGATGCCCCCCACCCCGACCTCATGACCTGATATAAAACAGCAGAAGGTCACAGGAGTGAACAGATTATAATGAAATTAGATACTTTTGCAGTCTTAATTAAAGGTCTCTCTGGGGAAGTACGTGCTTTACACACAGTGTTTTGTTTGTTATTTATCAAGATTTTGCTAATTAAATGCAAATTTCTGCTGCAGAACCACAAAACCCCTGGAGCTTGCATACATCGCAAAGAGTCCAATAAATGAGGCTCCATGGCTCGGTAGGTAGTGGCCCGCTAGTAATTGGGAGGGTAATTGCCCCCGTCCCCCAGGGTGGAAAGTTTGTGTCCAAGTAGCAACAAGCTAATGACCGGTCGGCCATTAACCTGTAGCTTATGCTATGTGATTGGAGAAACAAGATAAGACCTCATAGCTTTAAAAGACCAAAAAGCAGCACAAGGTGCAAATGTAATTAACACATAAACAAATGCATTCAAGTCACCACAACAAAGCTGCCTATGTGGCACGAGCAAATGTCAGTGAAGATGTGAAATTGGCCTGAAGTGACATCTTGGTCATCAGTTTTATATGACAGTGATTAACTGAAGTTAAGGCAAGATCATTGAGGGATAACGTTGTTAGTGCAAAGTATCTTTGTGAGTGAACCTGGAAAGCTTCCACAAACAGAAGCAAGTACATTTAGCTCAAGACAATGTTAGTTTCTTTTCAGTTCAGTTTAATTTCGTACCACTTCCTAACATCTCTGAGCACTCTCACAAAGAGCAGCTTTAAATCTTCCTTTAACAAAAGAAACCTTAGAGCCGAACCACGGCCCAGGGTGAGAGGAAATCTGCCTAAACTGGTTGGGTTGAGAGACAGCGAGAGAGAAACAAACATGCTTGCATTTAATACCACAGATTTAAATTCATTAATATCACTATTGGCCATTATCTTGTATTGTAAGTTTGTGTGATCATCAAAATTGCCAATCAGATCATTGTGCAAATGTACATTTTTGGGGAACCACTCGAATGGCAGAAGATGACAGCTGGCAGCGAGTTTGAAGCTTGGCCAGCCTCCCAGATAGATTTAGTTGAAAATGTGGAGCAGGAAGTCGCTTGGGAAGCCACCCAAATTATTACAGAAGAGTTTTGTACTTTTTCTTTTTTTTCCCCCAACTAGTACTTGAAATGATACAGTGCATGGTCTTGCAATGTTGATCTGTTGACATGGGGTGCCCCCACCTCTCCCCTCGCCTGACCAGTGTTAGCTAAGATTGACTTACTTCTCACTAGAGAACAAGTTAGTCCTCAATCAGACATAATTGTGCAAGTGATGTTTTTTTTTCTTTTCAGATGAGTAAAAGACAAATGCAGGTTGTTTTCTATTGTTTGACTGGTGGCCCTATTTTGGACTAGTCAGTTCCTGTCGGTGCCATGATGGCCCAGAGTTAAACAACTTACTCATTATAGTCATATAAATGTAATCAGTAATATAGATGTAATTGGTACTCGAGTTGAGGAGGGGCGGCATTCTCCCTGAAATAAAAAATTAAAATCATCCCCCTTCTAAAATGTCCATCCCCCATTTCCATCCCTTATGTCATTTTATCAATGAACGTGGTATTACTGCTACTTCAGCATTAATTTTACACATATTGAGTAAACTTTACAGTGTACTTTATTAACTTTCAGCATATCTGACACCTTACATCCACAACATGCATGTTGTTTCAGGAATATAATCATTATCTTTATGCTTTCACAATTATCAAAAGGGTACAGAGATGTTCTACTGACTGATGGAGAGATGGAATACTGGATGTAATGGCCCAACAATGGATTGCTCCTCCATGAATTTTGACAACAGTTCTCCAAAAGCCGTAATGCACTCATTCTGGAAGTGGTTAAAAGGACGCAAAGTCCACCAAATGCCACTGCCCTAGTTCCTCAACCCAAAAGCAAAAACATCAAAACACAGTTTGTAGTGGCAACAGACGACCACACGATGGAGGTGCAGATTCATTTTTTACCTTCCTCATTGCCAAGAACCACTCAGTCACTCTGAATGATTGATTCTTTATTATGGACCCCCGAGTGAGTACAAATCATCTCATTTTAGTTACAGTAAACAGATTACAAGGTAACAATAAATATAATATATTCATTCAGAAAACATATGATCTATTCTAAAGTCTGTATATCAAGATTCATTGTAATGCAGTATTTTGCGTTTTACAGTAGAATTTAAATCATTTTTTTTTTAAAACATAAGCAGGAAATAAGTTTGTATGAAACATTTCAAGAAAAGTTTTACCACCAAGTGAATAATTTAAAAACAAAGATGGTAAAATAATGGGATTCCAGAAGAAACCGACTCACATATTTGAGGCTATAGGAAGCACCGCCTTTACGGACAAACCCTGCACTTCTGCTGTATTTCTTTCACCTTGAAACACATACAACAGCAGCATCCATCAACGCAACTTCCAATTACTGCTTCTTGGACCTCCCCTGTGAAAGCTGGGGGTTGGTTCGCCAGCGTCTCGGCAAAGACCAAAATTCAAAGGTCGCCCCTCCTTGCAGAACAATAGAAACTTTACATACAAGCAAAAAAAAAAGGTCCCATTCACTTAATTTTGTGCGACTGGTTTACTCCCATTTATACATTTGTGCAGATGCTTACAAAAAAGTGGAGCATAATAATTATAGAGTTTAAATTCAAACTATTCATAGTAGCTTTATAGTCTACTACACTTCTTGATTGCAGGAATATGGTATATATCCTCCACGTGATTTTAATGCACAGCAGCTCCACAAAAACAGACACAATCAGAAAATCTGGATTTATTGCAACCCTCGGCTGAGTTGTGTTGCAAAAAAAATATCCATCCTACACATTTGGACGGATTTTCTTCAATGTATGATGAGGGAAGGATTGATATGCTGGAAGGGATTTGCAATTTATGGAGAGATGATGAGGTCCTTTTTGTCATTAAGGGTCACAGATGACTGTAAAAGATGGAAGGTCGGATTCAACTATCCTCAACTATCATCTCATTCATCAATTTCATGAATGTCTAACAATTACAGCTGGAGGTTTAGCGATGCTGAAAGTCTTCACATCAGATTTTAATTCAATAATACAATTATAAAAAGGCCACCATCCTAAATTAAGAATCCACTGAAACATCAGTGTTGAGCTGTCATGTGATTTCCTGCACATAAATAGCACACAGTGCCAGTTGGCAGCTTACAATAGGTGCTGTACAAAATGTGTTAAGATCTATTGATGATCGACATATTCAGCATATCTACGTTGTTTCTATGCAATTCAGTTTCAACAAGACAAGGCTTTTACAAACTACATAGCTTTCTTCTTCAGAGAATTAAAGTCACATTTAAAATATCTACATTGCACTTTTGGGGGAAAAATTGCACAGGATGGATAAAAACAAAAATGGGGAGGATAACTGTATGAGGGTGTGTGTATGAATGTAATGCATGTGTGTCTGCATATGAGAAGAGACACACACACACACACACACACACACCAGTTATATTACATTCACAGTTGCAGAGGGAAGGTGGGCTGGGAGAGAGAATATATTGGCCACTGAGAGGAATAGAACAAACTGAGGATTTCGAGAGAATTCTCAGCCACAGTGACGGACTCTGATCAAATGTGCTCACATGCACGCACGCCCACGCGTATGCATGTACATGTACACACGCACACACAGAGTTGATGGTCTATGTGCGGCAGCAGCCAGCAGTCCTCATTTCTTTGTCTACGTACTCCTGCAGCTGAAACGTTGGGTCGTCTGGCTCCTTCATCGCCCTGTGTTTCAGTTCCCTGTCAGAAACACACACACACACGCACAAACAGAGTTCTAGCGACATCAAATTACACATTTCTTTTCAAATAAATATCTCTCTTTTATTAACGTATTACATGTAATCTGTCTAAGCCACACAGTAACACCTTTTCATCAAGCGAACATGTGATTTCAGGCTCAATCCATGCATCTCCATGACGATTTGCCTCAGGTGCAAATGGGAAGCAGATATTACCTCAGCTGCAGAAAATAGTACATTTTATGAACCAACAGTGAGGTCTAGGTGGCCCAAGCTGTCGCGAAGCAGCGGCATGTCACAGCATAATGAGGACAATCGACAGAGGATGTGATATGTGAGGAAAGGCCACGTTGATGCCAAATCGGGGTGCCTGTGCACCCCAAAAATGTCCCTATTAAGTTTTCACCCTGGCTTTTAAGTGATGGCATTTAGATAAAAGTCCAAAGCCCAAAGAAAGTCCTGAAAAAACAGAGCAAAAAATGTTCAATTTGGAATCATTTTCATAATGCCTTAAACAAGAATTGCGGACAAGTTGAAAAATCCCATTATAAGCCCCTTATTGTCGGCCTTGGTCGCCAAGGCAGACCCGTGTGTATTTTTGTGTGCATGTTTCTTGCAGATAAAGCACTAATGAAATTAAAAGGACAGGGTTAAGAGGGTAAGGAAGAAAATAAAAATGACAGATGAGCTGGTAGAGGGAGGGAAGGTTGAAGGGAACCAAGGAGACAGACATGACAGAAAACAAGTTGTAAGGCTGAGAAAGTGTCAGAGGAAAACAAGAGGTGGTTTGATTTTGCGTGGTTGCTGGGCTGTTGCGTGCCAGACTGGGCGCGCTATTTTTGGCAACACCGCAGTATGCCAGCCGAGTTACCATAACAAGGCGAGAGAGTCGGAGCAGCTCCCGCAAAACTATCTGATGGTGTATTTTCAGAGCAGAACACGCAATATCCTCCCAGTCTCCTTGATAAAGATATGAGCGGATCTTATAACACCACCAAAACACACGTGGGACCACATGATACGATCCAAAATCCTGCGATTAGATGGTTTAGCGTCGGATTAGGAGGATCATGGAGCGATGCTAATGTTAAGCTATCTGCGGGTGGAGTACTTTCAAACTGTACATTTTTTGGTCTTGTTTTGTTTCTTCACATGCTGGGATAAAAACGTGGGAAAGTCATTAACGGCTCAGCAACAAAAGTAACATGAGTGATGCAAACTGTATAATGGCAAACGTTGAAGGTAACCGCTCGGCCACTGTGGGTCTGTAAGTTATGTTAGCTAAACTTAGCCAAAAGCGAAATTCGCTTACATTAGATGTTGGTTAATATGTGTGTACAGAAATAGCAGCTAATAGTTTTTCCAGACACATTGCCATAATCTTGATATTACTAAAACATTTGAATACGACCCTTAATGGGGCATAGGAGAGAAATAACTGCATTCATAGGTGCTGAATTTTGGACACATTCACAATGCGCATCCAGAGCGAATGCATGCATTTCACACAGCAAGCTTGCATTGCACAAACTTTTAGAACGCACAATCCCCCGAAAAGCCCAATTAAAAATATTTTTTTTATTGGCTGCGTCACGTACTGAAGTGCTGTACGTGACGCTGACCACTGTACGCCTGTCGGCCAGCTTGTGCATTGTGGAGCGCTGATTTCTTATCCTCCCCAATGCTTCTTTATCCGAGACTTAAGGTAAGAAACCAGACCACTTCAAAGCACACATAACATACTGTGAATGCTGTCATGGTGCAGAGTAAACAAACTTAAGGTTTACCGCATCTTACCACTACCAAAGCAATGTGTTGCCTTGACGCCGAAGCATGTTAGTAGCTTCCCTGCTTTTTCCTGCTCAATGTTCTATTCATATAATCCCAGAGTAAATCAGACTTGTTATCTGCAAACAGTGGAGTGCTGTGATTTAAGGCAAAGGATTCACGCTGTTGTTGAGTGACTCACTTGGCCACAGCAGTGAAGGCCAGCTCTACATTCAGTCCGGATTTAGCGCTCGTCTCCATGAAGGGCACTCCGAATTCCTGCACAGGACAACACAGAAACATCTGCTGAGGGGTCGCTGGGTGAGGATGTGTGCGTGTGTGAGGATGTGTGCGTGTGTGAGGAGAAAGGAGAAAGGAGGAGAAAATCACATCTATCTAATAGAGAGTTGAAAGTTGTTTACTTACTTTTAGTAATCAATTGAGTATTTTGAAGCACGCAAGTGTACCAGCAGAGGGATGATCAATATCAATCATCTAACTCAAAAACAAGATGGGCATTGGATTTTCTTGCTCTCCACTTTGTCAGAAGTTACAGAGGGCAGAACACAGTGCTTCAATGAGCCCCTCAGGTTAAGTAGTGTCATTCTGTGGTTGTGCATGTGTGTCGATATTCCTGCTGCGTCTCTACCCAGCAGGCTGCAACACTTCTGCTACGCGACTCCCCTCGACTTGTGTTAGCGTTCACTCTTACACGCCTCTCACAGGCTTATCTGAGCGCAGCCAGCTGGAAAATTAAGTTAGCAAGCCCCCCCCCCCCCCACATTTATTCCAAACAATACAAACATTACGAGACGCTATGAATACACAACATGTCGATTATCCTTCCTATGTGTCCACTTCTGTGTGTGACTATAAGATCACCTTTGCCAGCTTTTCGCCTTCCTCCCGCTTCACCAGCCTCTCATGTGTGGAGTCCGCCTACGACACATGACAAAAACAAGCTTGTAAAAACAGTATCTAGAAAGTTTTTTTTTTCTTTCTATGAAAAGGACCTAAGAACTAACACAATCCCATCAATTTGTATGAATTTAAATGGAGGCAAACATGTTTTAGCAACTTGGCAATAACGTTTGCCCTTTCACCTGCACCTTTAATGCTATTAATATTAGTGCTATTGTGTTAGCCAATAACGGATTTGCATTGTCAAATAAGTGGTTACACTTTTCAATAAAAGTACAATTACAATCCGTTAATGCAGTAATAAGATAACAGCTAATTAACTGCTAACTAATGTGCAAAAAATAATGGCTGATGCTGCTTATGTTAACCAATTAGAAATTAACTATTACAAGTGTCACTTGATGCCAAGTGAAATAAAGTATTAGTTGATTGTTTTACTTATAGATTTCCTGCTTGGAGACACAGTAGTCTATGTTATATAGGGTAAGTGTTCGGGTTATAAGTTAATAGTCTTAAGTGTCCCAAATCCATTTCAACAGCACAGTTTCTCCAATTTCTCCAATCTCCAATTTCAATAGATTTTTCCTTCGCGTACTGGGAATCTTTTATATTGATCATGAAAATGCGCTATGAATAAAATCATGTAGTATTATCATTATTATTATAATTGAAAGAATGACATACTTAAACGCTTTCCAAAATCTACCAATCGCCACTTTGCAACATTTAGAAATCAACACTGCAAAAAATGTTTTTACATCGTACTCTCCGTTTGACACATCTAACGATCCACACACTATCCTCCCACTCCCACCATACCTCCCCTCACGTTCCTTCCTTCCCTCCCACCATGAGTCCATCTGTCCATTCATCTCCCAGTGTTGGCAACAGGGTCTCACCTTGTTGCCCAGCAGCATGACGACCACATCCTGCTTAGCGTAGTCATGGATCTCTGCCAGCCACGCCTGCAAACGGAGGGAGAGTAAGGAGTGGTGGAGAAAGAAAGAAACGGGAGAGAGGGGCAAGGGGAGAGGACAGAGTGGAGAGGCATGGTGAAGGGAGAGGGGTGTGGAGATAAGAAGGAGTGACACAGAAGATGGATGGATGCACAGAGGATGAGAGAGAGAGAGAAAGGCAGCAGATTAATGTGTTGGTCACCAGCAGTACTTCATCTTTTCCTTCCTTCAAGTCCAGAGTTCATTCGTCTTCTCCCGCCTCTCCTCCCTATCATACCATCTTCTTCCAGTTTATGTACTAATGGTTACCTGGCAGCAATGGAAAACATTTCTTTTTTTTCAAATCTTAACCTGGTAAACACAACATTAGTAGCAGAAGTTGCTTTCAGCCCACTTTGAGACTGCTTTTGTGCTAAAGACAAAGCCTCAGACAAACCCTCCAAGTGTAATTATTGTTGGGCACAATCTTTTTTCTGGAAGAAATTGTTCTGCCGTCAGCTATTTTCTTTTTGAAATACATATTCTAATTCCCAAATAAAAGCAGATAATTGCACTGGGAAATATGTCAGTATCTGACCAAAGGTGATTCAATCAAAATAAGCTGTGTGTGCGTGTTTGTTTGTGTGCGGTGTCACAACAGTGGATATGACATTTCTGGTCGTGATGGACTGATATTGTGCAGAACACATTACAAATAAGACTGGGTTCTTAGTGAAGGCAATCATTGCTATCATCATTTATTTAGGGTCTGATTGATGACTGTGCTCAGAATTCTGGATGGAAATGCAAAGACAAACATATTGGCAGTGGCATCAATGTTGGTGACCAACAGGGGGTGGAATGTGTGTACCTATGTTGGTTTGGCCTGACCTGTTTCATAATGTATTGCCGAGAGCCTGCTGAGCAAACATTTTTTCAGACAACATTAACCGGAAGTTTTTTCTGGTCCCCAGAACCATATCCAAAACTCCAGATCACATCCTTGGATAGACCAGAATCAATGTTTTTACATATCTTTTTTCCAGGCATTGTTACAACTTCAGTTCTGTACTTCCTGTGGAGACAATTATCCTCATCCACTACATCTGTCCATCAAATAAATGTTCAGATTCTGGCCTGCCTCAACATCCATTTTCAACTAGCTCTGTTTGGCCATAGAAGACTAGATTTGGGTCAGGCTGGGCATATGGCCAAAATCCGGACATTGTGTTAAATTGTAAATAGAATCATAGAACCCAAACTGTCATATAGACGCTCAGATGATGGTCTGAACTGACTGCCATGATATGGACCTCTTTTGGACATCCATGGAAGTTGCTTGCATAGTGGAAGAAAACTGACCATGATCACACTGTAGTGTACTGGCTGTTACCCTACTTAAACTTTTAAGTTCTAGTTTAAGTTAAGTTTAACTTAAAAATGTTGGTAGGGTAACGGCACAGATACAGCACATTCTCCTGGACTGGAAGCATTTGTGGACATGCCACTGTGCCAAACCAGTGCAAACAAAATAAGCAGCTTCTATAGACACTGATAGAAACTACTAACTGAGGGACAAAAATACCGTTCAAAACTGAAATACAAACCATTTATTTGACTCGTATTGCCTTCAGGTACAATAATGCCTCTCCTGTGATGATCATATGTTACAGTCAAACGGGTAGTGTTGTAGTGAAGACCGCACCAACCGAGACCAAGACATTACCGAGACCAGGGAGTACCGAGACCGAGGCAAGACCAAGACATTTCGAGACAGAGACAAAAGCATGACCAAATATATTTAATGTATATAATAATATATATTTAATATAAGGAAAATCACAACAAAACATCAAAATGTGAGTTTTCTTTTTAATTTGTTTGCTTTTGTTTTTGAGAGGGTCCTTTTTCACTCTTATTAGTGATGGGAAGTTTGGCTCTTTTCAAAGATTCGGCTCTTGTGGCTCGGCTCACTTCTGGCTCCCAAACGGCTCTTCATTTATTATCACTCCGAGCCTTCTATTTTAGCTTAATTTAGAAATTATGAATGTTTTTTATCGTGGTTAGAAATCTTCCATTCAGAGTTTTCATAAAAGCCTTATTTTTATGCATTTTATGCAGTTTCAACAACTCAGCACAGAACTACAGCAAACAAATCAAATGAATAAAGTTAACATCAGGACACTAGGTCTTGGGTGCAGGTTGCCGTCTCCAAGATGGTTGAAATGCAGCCAGATGCTTTTTCTCTTTCGTTTTTCGCTCATTTTACTTTTTTACCGAAGTCCTGGTAATCAGTCCCCCCGTCTCTCTGTCACTGTCTGTGTGTACCTGGCCTGTACCACCACACCAGCTGTCTTTGGAGCGTCTGCCCCCATTCCTTCTTTCATATATGATGATAATACCATCCTAGTCTGTCCTCGCATGTGATTGTCCGCATTGTCTGTCAAGCATAATAAAGTCCCACCTTTGCCTGCATGGATTCTCAATGGAGCTTGTCAGGAGCAGCTGTCGGCTGAAGTTTTGTCTCTCCCCGACGTGAGTCGGCTCTTCTCGTTCGCGTCAAAGAATCAGCTCTGAGACCCGGCTCGTTCGCGAACGACACATCACTAACTCTTATCAGTAAGGCACGGACAAAAAGCCTATCAGTGGTGGTCTCGACCGGTCTCGTTCAAAAAACCTGAGTCGGCTCAGTCCGAGACCGTGACAAGACCAAGTGAAAATACCTTAGATTCTGAGACGAGACCAATACCCTCAAAAATGGTCTTGAGACCGGTCTCGAGGCCAAGACTGATCTCGAGTACTACAACACTACAAGCGGGACTATTAATGCAGGCAAAAATCATTTACATTACAGCTGAACAGCCGCCCTTCTTTCATGTTTCTAATTAGCCAGTGATTATGGAAATACTTTCAGTTATGGTAATTGCTGTCCCGTAACGTTTTCCGCTGAGACATTGTGTGTCAACTTTCAGCCCGTTGACATTCAAAATACTGACATTTTTAATTTCTAGATACAATGAATTTTAGGATAGTGATGATATTAAATAATAAACCAGAGGATCATGGGATTTGAATTAAGCTTTTCGTCTGGTCTTGTTCTTTTTTCACAGGATATTGTGAAGGACAGTTAGCTGCTTCAGTTTCTCACATTAAGCCTGGGTAAGAGCAAAAAGAGACGATGTGGTGAGGTGTTATGAAAAGGGGAGCTTATGCAACACTGAAGCAAGCATTTAAGAACAGTTCAAGGTGGTGTCAATGTACCTCCACTTGGTGAAAGAAAAGGGGAAGGTCATGCTCCGTGACATCAGGTGAGTGGACAAATATGAATAAATTGTACATGTTACATCATGTTTATTGTCAGATTTATATCATGGTTTCGCACAGCAATCTTAGACTCTGCTGAATGGACTCATTCACACATTCGGTGAATGTTACTAAGTATTGTGGAGGGTACCATACGCTGTGGTTATACTGTTCCACAACGAGATTAGATTAGTTCAGATTATTAATGAGTATTGGACATTTTTTTGTAAATCAAGAAGATCACTTGATATGCACCAAATATATCGGTAAAGCCAATGTGACCTAAATCAGCTTAAAATAATATATCAAT
>CAESWR010000650.1:111311-122378 GCA_903171835.1 Mullus surmuletus | reverse complement strand
AGCCAATGTTGTCTCTTTTTTTTTTAACCCTATGAGATATTGAGAGACAAATCAGAGTTCACCCGCTCTCCTTTCTAAGCAAATGTATTAAAAAAGTGAATAACTGCCATTGAGTAACATAGCCGCCCACCCCAAATAGAGGTTTCTTCCGAGTTTTTCCTCGCCGCTGTTCCTGAGTGGGTGTCTGGCCGATTTATTGGGTCCTCTTAATTATAATAATATTTAGGAGCTGCTCTACATCAAAGTGCCTTGACACAACAATCTGTCATGAATTAGTCTTACATAAAGAAACCTGCGCTGTAACCTTGTGCAAAGTGGTATTTCAAAAGTTTTTGCCTATAGAGTACCATCATCGGACATGGATTTGGATTTGTGAACTTTTTGCCTTTCCAAACCACATATGACTGTTAAAAAAGGCAGCTTGTATGGAGAACTGTGCCCATGAGCCAACCTCTCAAATAAGAAGTAGCCTGCCAACTCTGGAGTTGTTAGTGTCAATGTACCCTGCAGCCTTGCACTGCTTGTTCTGGCTATTTTTATCAGGTTTTTAATGGGGTTTTAATATATGGCCACAATGAAAACTTTGACAGAAACAGCTGTCCTGTGCTCCACAAAATTGAGAGGCAGCAACAGAAGATGCAGATGGTTGTGTTGCAGTTTTATAGCAAAACAGCAGTTTAACTATTTTGCTAGATGCTAATAAACCAGAGGACATGGCCTTAACATGTGTAGCCAGTGTGTTTTTTTTGTTTTTGTTTTTTCCATATTATGATTTTTAGTGTATTACCATGCTAACATTTTCATTTTCTGTGGTTGAGTAGGAAAGTCATGAAAATGTTCAAACTTGAATTGAACATTTTCATTTGCTGAAGTTAAGTGGGGTGTAAATAAAAATGTTCAAATTTGAATTTTTGATCTGATGATGGCAAAGTAAAAGTATGATTCAACATCAACAGCAGAAAACTATTATAACACACTTTGAGAAAAATCTTCTAATTAGTGATACTGTTCATCTGTGGATGGGCAGCATTTGGTTTCAAGTACAAATGAAATCTGATGCAAAGCAGCTACGAGCCATAAAGGTAATGAAGAGGAGAATCAAAAACTTAAGTCTACTCATTACATTTGGCAACTTGCTGTACCCACTTTTGAGGAACTGGCTGACGACAACTATTTTTCAGTAATGTGTGTGTTTGTGTGTGAACAAATATGAGGAAGTTGTGGTTAGAAATGGGGTTGACTCTCTGGGCGGGGAATACAGAGAATATTAAGAAAGAGAGGAGAGGAATTGCTTTGTGCAAAGAACAGGAGTATTGAGAAGACCGTGCAGGTAAGCAGTGGTTTATTTTTCCAAATTCACAATGTCATTTACCTTTAAACTCTGCATGGTAGTTGGCGAATTCTTGTGAGGTGAATAATTTACAGTTTTAGATGACTTCCTATATATCTTATGAGTTAAGCTCATGGAGTAATTTAAAAATGCTTTTTCTTGACAAATTTTCAAGTGATTTTGACGCTTGTGTGGTACCTTGAGAAGAAAATATACCAGAAATTATCATCACAAATTTTTCCTTTAAAATTCTCAGCCGATTAACATCCTTGCAAACAAAAGTGTTGTTGGTGCAGCTTGTTGTGGACATTCATTGTGAAACTTAAATTGCACTGTTCTGAACTGGGCGTCTCCAGTTCCTCTTTTCATTTTACCACTCCCTCTCATATTGCATTTCACCTCAGTGTTTTTCTCACCAGACCAAGTGACTGCTCAAAGATGACGAAAGGTTCTCCAGCCACTGCCGGTTCAGGAAGCTGTGTCATGACTCAGCAGCAGCTGAAAGAAGAACTGTCTGCTGTTGTAGCACACAGCAGAATGTGCATGGAGAAACAAAGTCCGATACGTGTTACAGCGCAAAAGCAGGAGCTCAGAGAACGGTCCTTCTCGTCTGCCTCCACCTCCAGCCGTACCGCAAGTTCTCATCAGCGCCGATGGTCAGCTGACTTTCACAGATGTGGAAGTTCACCTGCGATTGTTGTTAAGAAGAGCGTGAGGGAGCCACAGCCTCCCCAGCGACGAGGATCCCTCCTCGGCTTGCAGATGTCACCTAACTCTCCCTGCTCCTCACCACCCGTGCCAACATCTGTCATAACTGGTCCAGACCCTCTAGGCTGGAAGATGCAACCAAAGTCCAGCAGCTACTCATCCCGGAATAAACGGCTGTCGTTGCAGATCTCTCTGCCCGTCATCTATCCACACCATTTATCTAACCCTGGGCCAAACTCACCCCCAGCCACTCAAACTGACCCCAAAACCAAACCTCCCATCAAACCCAAACCAAACCCTCGCCGCCACTCTGACTCCTCAGCCTTCCTCAGATCAATGGCAACACCATCTCCCTTTATAACATTTACGCAGTCCGGTGTCAACCACGTCCACCAAGCCACCCACTTGGATGACCGTGATGATGTTTTTTGTGAGGGACATGACGAGGAGAAGCAAAAGGAGCAGAAAGCGACTACTCGGCCGCGCAAAATACCCCCTCCTGTTCCGGTGAAAAACTCTATGGCGAGACAAATAGCTCAACTGATTGCTCAGTCCTACCAAAGACCTGTCATGGAAAGCGCTAAGCAAGATGAAGACATTTACAGCAAAGTGGTAAAGCCAAAGGCTAACTCTAGACCTCAGCTGGATCATAGAAACTTGTAGGCAAAAAAAAGGTAAGAACTGATGGAAAAAGGTTCACATATCATTTTCCACACACAAATATTTGTATACAAAAATAATTAACAGAATCTCTTTCCAATATCCATTATATGGCACCATTTTCCAATACAATGATCAAAAAAATGTCTATAAAGGTGGAACTTTTTCTTCTACACAGTGTATTAACTAGAGCAAAGGTTTGGAGAAAGTGAAACTGAATGGATGTTCAAAAACCCATACTGAGAAATATATACATTTATTTAGCATTTCTAAAGCTGAAAGATGTATTTTATACATGTAAATATAATTAGCAGAAATAGTTGGCCCACCATGTGAACAACAGTAGCCAAATACAAAATTATCCAGGACGAGAGAGCACAGTTTGTTGATAGATGGCTAGAAGTACTACAAAAATCTTGACGTACACTTGGCATAGATTTTTCCCTAAGATTGACGAGAGTTTGTTTACTAGCAGCGTACTTTTGTCAGGGTGAAACTCCTGCAGCGGCCAATGTTATGTTTTCTGTTTCTGTTTAAAAGCACAAACCTAAATGCAGCCAAACAGTGTGACCCAACAAACCTTTTTATCATTTTCCCTCATATTTATTTTTCTTGGAGTCTCCCACAACCCTGTCCAGTGGCAGATTGATAAGCGATAAGCAGCTGTAATGTAAATAAGTGTCCTGAGTTTAGGTAGTGAAATTGGAACACAGCAGGTACTTCATGCAAAGATGCCTGCCAGTTAAACATGATAAGACACATTCACATGATAAGACTAACAAAATAATAAAGAAACGATTTACTTTGGACAACCATTCACACAGTGAAATACAGAAGTGTTGAGGGACCACAATAGTAGATGATTCAGTGCCTCTCAGCGTGATTCATTTTTGATTGATTTTTCTTACACGTGCTGAGAGAAAAGACTGGGTGGGCCGGTCAATACTAATAACATTTCCTGTGTTTCAGCTGGGTTGCGCCGGGATACCAGTTATGGCAGGCAGGGAGAGGATTTCTCCACGCTTCCCTGGCTGATGAGACGAAAAAAGGAGACTCCTTCCAGCTCCAACACCATCATCTATCAGAATGATTGAACGTTGAGAAGGATTAGATGTAAATACATGATCAATGATAATGTAGTCCCATTGCCTCAATAAAGGCAATGGACTTTTTACGGTGACATCATACTATTGAATTATGATGGTTTTCTAATGTCTCCTATTGTGTATACACAGTCAAAATACTTAACTAACTACGTAGTTGTTAGTTTTAATTGATAATTAACACAGCAAAGCAATTGTATGACATAATGTGAGTCAAAAATTAGACATGTGTGAGTGAGAGAGGATCTTGCATTGTACTTGCGACACATCTTCTCAGCCCACTATGCTGTGCCAATTAACATTAACACAGGCCAGGGATCAAAGCGGTAACTACTCTTCCAACTGAGACAGAGGATTGACTGGGACATGGACTTGGTGAACTGTTTCAACTCACAGGTCTATTATTATATAATTCCGTAATTTTTAAGATCAGCCTGAATCAACAATGAGTAGATTAACACCCATACTTGCCATTTCTTTCTACATTATATATCGAATAGCTGTAGGCTAAATGTATGTGGTGACTGACCATTTATCACAACAACGGAGATGTGTATATGACATATCTGTGGAAATGTGTGTAGACAGGCATCATCTCAGTCATTTATTTGGCAACTTAGTACCTCTAGTCCACTGCATTTGAAAATAAAACCCTGTACTTCCAACTCACATTTCTTTGAAGGCTATCATTGCTTGCTACATTTGATTTGAAGAGATCTTTATTTTCTACCATGATTAAGGATGGGGAGGCTGCTTGAAGAGATATGAAAACGACCGTGTTGGTCCTTCTGTCAATTTTATTGTGTTTGCAAAGGATTTGCTGCTTATTCAGTAAGCTTTTCATTGTGTGCTTTAAATGTACTGTTTCACTATAAAATGTTTTTAAAAGCAAGTACTATCACTTATAAGATTTGACCAGGAATATCTATACTTTGCCTCAAGTACTGGAGTTGTACACTTAGTTCACCACTGGTTGATAGATATAAAGATAAATCTACCATTATCATTGTTATTATCAGTATTATATTAATTATTATTATCATTATTATTATTATTATTGTTATTATTATTATTATTATTATTATTGTTGTTATTATGGATAATTTCAAATGCGTAATGCATTTTGCCTTTGCAGTCAAATATGTGGTATCAAATCAACAGAAAGTGTGAGAGAAAAACATTTGAAAGAGTCCGTTGTGTGAATGTAGGTCTGCTCCCCTGAGATAAGCTTCTGGGTATCACTGATACGCGGTGGAGGCTGGAGGCAATGCTGCAGGCAGATCAACGGTAGAATCCCACATTGTCACACACGGAGACGACACACACCTGCACACACTCCATATCATACCATGTCTAGGCAAATCTAAGGCCCTGGGGTTTCAATATACCCATTTGCTGAAATAATCATGAATGATGCTGTCATTAATCTAAAGAGTCCCTTTGCAGAAGCGAGGTGAAGCCAGAGGGAGTTACTCTGCACGGATATCTTCAAGCCTGATGAAGTAAATTGACAGAAGTTTAAAAACTCAGCTTGACTCACTGACACATAAACCTCCGTCTTTAAACCTGTAGGCTCAATATAGATTTTCCATCTACAGCGTGAACAGACCTTAGATCTATAGCTTTCCACTCAAAGTGAAATGAGGGGAAATGTTTAAAAAATGAATGAGACATTTCAAGAGTAAAAACAGGATGGTTGGATGCACTTAGTCCTCCACAATCAAAGACGAAACAAGAAGAGGAAGATGAAAGGGCAGACGGGAGAGGTCTTTTTATCCCGCGGAATGAAGGAGTGGTTGATAGGGGGCTGAACACAGGAACAGTTGTTACACAGCTCTTTGGCTCGGAGTGTGTGTTGCACAGACTGTAAACTACTTTACAGCAACATACTTATACTTTAATAAATAACTATAATAAGGCTGCATTTACGTCCTTGAAGTCACACTGGACTATATAGAGAAGCTCAAAACACATTTTGTTGAGACAATAAATCACTGGGAGGATTTTTTCCACGTAATATTTCCAGCATTCGCCCCTTAATAAAAAGTCATGCAAATAGTCCACACCCACTACAAGAAAGATTGAGATTAGTCGGCCTACATTTTCTGTCGATTGGGTGTAATTTTACATGTTAATGTTTACTTTAACTCTTTCAATGCCAGTTTTTTAATGCAAAACTAAAAAAACAAAACAAAAAATCCCCACACAACTTTTCCATAAACCATGATGCAATGTATTTTTCCTTCTTATATTAACAAATTCTTGAATTTGTAAATGATGCAATAGAGTTGAATCATCACTGTTCGTTATGCACTCATATTTTTTGTGCAACGTCAGATTAAAGAAAAAACTTGTGCTCAGCCCCATAGGGGCCACAAAATGTTCTTAAAACTGTACTAAAAATAGTATACACTACTTTTTCGGTCATTTTATATGCATATATGTTCAGGTTTTTTTCCATGGCGAAAATGACGGAGAGCAAACTTGGACGGACGTAGACTTGACAGAGCGGATGAAGCATGACAAATAAACAGGGTGTGAGGAGAGCGCGATCAGGAAATACGTTGTGTGTACATGTGTGTCGGAAAGAGAGAGTGAAGATGGAGAAGCATGTTTTCAGTCTCTGATTCAGCACTATAAACAGGAGGATGGCATTGTTGGCATTGCATTGTTCATTTCCTGCTTGGCAAAAGGGAAAAAAAACCTCCAAGTGCCAAGTGTCGCCAACCTTGCCTGCCAATCAACTGTTTGTTTTGGTTTTTTAGTTTTTCTTCCCACTAAAAAGCTATTCGGTGTCCCTGCTGCTCAATTTGTGGAAACTACTCTGTTGCTTTTGGGGAGGCTGCGTTAGGGAATGAGACATTTTGTTTCGATTGTGCCCTAACTCTCCACACACAGCACAAAGGTCACATTGCCTGCACTATCAAAGGGAGAGTCCACCTTTTTTTGCGCGGGAGTGTTTGAGTTCCTTATAACCCCTAAGTGTGATATGTACAATATCAGCTCTCTGCTCTCCTCCATTTTGTTGACAACAAAGTGTTGCAACTTCAGAGATGGAGGCGAGACGTTGAAGCGTACGGGGGCCAGTTTAAGAGCAGAGTTTCATGTCTCCAAGCTTTCCCATATCAAAACAATACATCCATTTTATTCTGCGTCAAATAGAACATTTCTCAGCACTTCTGATGTTTTGAAAAATCATTAATACTGTTATTTGGTACTAACATATGAATGTCTCTACTCTTCCATGAATAGAATAGAATAGCCTTTTATTGTCACTTAGTTACAAGTACCAGCGAAATCAGCCATCAACCTGTCACATGTACAAACATACATGCAATATGACAAGTGGGGTGGGGTGGACAGGAAGACAGAGAGGAAAGACAGTACTTCTGCATCAGCTGTCCGTGTGGAGGCGGAGCCAATACAAAGTGTTTATGACCGTGACAATGACGTTCTTTTCACTTTTGCCACAAGAGGAGGTGGACAAAAGAGAGTGAGAACATCTGGGGGAGCTGGAGGCTGCTGTAGTAGTAGTAGTACTTTACGCTCAAAACCATGATGAAAAGTGTGAAGGCATGTGGTGTATTTCAGAGCATTTTCAACAACCTTTTTTTCTTTATGTCGCAGAATCAAACGGATGTATTGGTTTGAGATGAGAGTGCGAAACCTCACTCTATAACTGGCCCCCGACCGCTTCAATGTGTCGCCTCCGTCTCTGTTCAAATGTGCTACTTTCATCAACTGTGCTGATGTTGTAGATATCTTACAAAAAAGTGGACTATCCCTTTAAACTGACAGTGATTCTCATTCAGGGGGTTGTAGTGATGTTGCTCCTTATTTCAGCGGCTTCCTGTGATCTCGGACCCAGGGGGAATTTCACTTTCAAATTCTTTTGAAGACTCCTGAAGTATTTTATAGGCTTGTACTTGCACGTAATTTTAACATGTAATAATTGATCATTTAAGTCAATGTTTTCAATAATTGCAAACCATTTTGAGCACATCAGTCATTATCTCCTCAATTGTTTTTCTTCTACAGCTCTACAACATGTTCAGATCTTCAAGGGGGGGGTCAGTAGGAGTTGAGGGCAATGAGAAGGGGAAGTTTATGGTCAGCTATAGGAAGCAACACAAAAATATTTTAACATACTTGTGGATGCATGCATTCGGTTAGGCCTCCACCAGTAATTTGCAAAAAAACTCATAGTCTGCTTCTTCTTTTCTCTCCTCTAACACTTTGCTGGGCCATGTGTTGGTAGATACCAGGGGTACATGCAATTGATTTTTACTTTGTGTTTGTGAGAATCTATTACACAACAAAGCCTCCCCATTCAGAGGACGTTCTCAGTGACTTAATGATTTTTTTGTAGTCTCAGTGGCAAAACCTGCTGCTCAATACCAATAAAAATCGGCGTGCGTCCGTAAGCATTATCGCGTGTTGTTAAATGTATGACCTGCAGCCAGGCATTGGGTGTTTGCAGCAGCTGAAAGGCATTATATGAGAGTGTAAAGGATTCAACCATTACAACTTTATTAACACACACACTAAAAATCGCAATTATTTTCTGCTTTGTCTCTTCTGCATTATGCTAAAACATGGTAAAAAAATGTTGAAATTATGTTCAAATGGCTGAATTCAAACTATAGAGAGAAGAAAAAACCCAATATGTTACATAATTATTTAACAGCGGGCATGGCAACCAGTAAAGCACATGACCGTGACCCAATGATAACTTTAAAAAAAATGGCCTCTTCATGATGATAACAGTGTAACCTCTGTATCTCTGTATTCTTTGCACTTATGTTTGGCTTGTGTGTGTGGAAATGGAGTTGCCTTGACCCGTTTGCGGCGTGCTGCTCAGCTGTGTGGAGGGATGATTCACATGCTGAGGTTTTTTTTTTTTTTTTGCGGCTCTTGTTATGACAGGGTGCCAATGTCAAATGAGGAGCGGCAGAGATGAAAACAATGTCGAATTAAGACCTTCAGGTAGCGCAGACAGCTGGCGCACTGTCAGTTACGCTGCTTACCATCAACGTTTCCCTTGCTTAGCTAGTGGCCGTGTAACAAATTGGATAGGATGTAACTAGAGCACATTGGCATTGGGGGTGGGGTTGGGTGGGAGAGAATAAAGTAGCACTGTGATGGATGTGTGTCATCCATATTTGCATTAAGGTTTCTTGAGCTTTCCCAGGATTAAGTTCAGCCTTGGCCAAAATTTAAAAAGCAACAGCAAAAAAAAACGATCTAAAATTAAAATCTGATACCGTCGTGGTCATAAGAAGTGGGGGACATACCCCCAGAAAGTAACCACCGCAAATAGTGAATATGTACAAAACGGTATAAAATTCTCAGCAACAAACATTTGCATGTCAAAGAAATCCTGCCCACACGATTACGATTACATGCCAATCAGGGCCAAATGGGTTAAATGTACTTCCCACTACCCGCCTATAGTCTCTGAAGTACAAAACCAATCCCAAATGAACTCAGTTTAGCTTGACCTGGCTTGAAACAAAACAAAGTAGACAACGAATGAATATTTTTCAAAGATGTTCATTCAAACATGCATATTCTGTACGAGCTTTGTGTCTGTTTGTTGCGTATTTTTTTCATTTCTACTTTTTTTTCTTTTTCTGTATTGCTGCTATTTTTGTTCATTTGTTTGTTTGTTTTTTGAGCACAGTTCTATTAAATCTGATGTTCTGTCTATTTATGCATCGACCAGATAATCTTAAACCTGTGCCTTATTGCGGAACTGGACTGTTGCCACGCTGTAATGTTTTTGTATTTATGAAACGGTACTGAATTGTACTGGAGAGCTTGGTAAAATCTCAACAACAAAAAACTGTTAAAAAAAATATATTGTATATGTTCTTCCAAATGAAACCCAACCTCAGTGGCATTGGCAGTGTAGGGGTTGGGTGTGTGTGTGACCATAAGTGTTAAGATACGCTGAGACAAGATAATGAGTTTGTGCCTGGGCTGGAGGCACAGTGCAACAGGGAGGTTTGTGTTCTCAGCATCATCATCTGAAGAATGCGAAGGCGACGGGGTAGAAACATGCTGCTGGACACTGCTCAGGTGCCCTCAGCTTCTACAATCGGCCTCAGCTCTTCCCCTGGAAAGAATACAGCTCAGCAATCCTAAAATATCATGACAAAATAGTCATTGGCTCAGCGCTGTTCTTCTCTCCTGCATTCTGATAATTGTAGTGCAAATTCCATAACACAATCTTCAATGTTTGGATTAAGCAGCTTGTGAAAACTGTTCTGCCAAACACAGATGGCCACAATTTCAGTGAACATGTTGATCAAAAATCCTCGGCACCAACAAAATATGAGAAGAATATTCACATCAGACCGTGAAAAATTTGACTCGACATTCATATTGTGAAAATCATTACTTCCAAAATTGACAAAACACCCATTTAGAAAGCACAAAATAAGTGTAGATCTTTGGCCACATGCAAGCAAACAATCTTAGTATAAGAACACTTCGAGAGCCACGCTGTTTATTTTAACATTTGAATGAAGAATCAAGCTGCAGGATGATTTTTCATTATTTCTGTCCTCATATACTTCAAAAATGAAAATGCAGAAATCTATCTAAAAAAAATTGCGGCACACAGACTGTCTCACACAATAAAACACAAAATCCTTGAATGCTGATAGAAAGGCACAAACAGAAAATAGTCAAGGGCGGGGGGTGGATAGAAAGCAGCAGTGGCTGTGGTCATGGTTACAGATGGAGAGTGCACGAGCAAAAGAAAACACGGATGGTAGAATCAGAGTGAGACAGACGGTAAAATCATTGGACTCTGTGTCTCCAACTCTTTATCAGTCAAATGCTATGCAGCCTTCACCCAGAAGCTCGGCTGCTAATGGATTCACAGGAGACAACAGATTGCGCCGACACAGTACACTAAAGCAACCTTGAAAGCACAAATGCTCGAAACTGTGTGTGACAAGACTTAAATCAGATTTAACCGAACCAGATTTCACCAGATTTAATCAATTATAAATTAAAACTGAAATTATACTGCTCTACCACATCCAGCACTGTGTGGCAGGTATCTGATATTGCCTACTACACATACAAAGCAGTTAGCGTAGTTAAAGAACCGGAGGCTGGGAGGTCAAACCAGTGTGCTGTTGTGTACTGATTTGAGCGATTGAAGTATGATCATCAACTCACTAAATGAACTATATTGACATTCAGGTTACAGCCTCTAACAACGTTGAACTTTCCACATACAGTATCACACCA
>CAESWR010000650.1:91548-110722 GCA_903171835.1 Mullus surmuletus | reverse complement strand
TGCTAGCAAACATGGCAATGCGAGCAAAGATAGCCCCGCTAACTCTTGCAGCACAGCAGAAAGCGTCTTTGTCCCCACAGAATTCATGGTTCAAGTTATCTTAAGTATCTATGCTCTATGGAAACATCCAAAAAATGAGAGCGCGATTCCCTGGAGGATGCTAATGAGGCACTGGACCAGACCCCACTGCTCCTGCCTTCACAACTCAAATCAAGGTTGATCTCCTCATCAAAAAGTTGATGACCTGTAGAATTGAAGCTGGAGGAATAAGCTACGCTTTGTTGGATTCCCTGAGGGAATGCTGCAATGCATGCATATCGACTTCCCCCGGGGGTCTCCTAATCGACCATGCGCACCGATCCCTCGCTAGTCGTAAACCTGATGACCAGCCTCCCAGAGCAATCCTAGCAGGGTTTTCAGTTCCGTATAAAGGAATGGAGACGGAAAGGAAACATGGGAAAGGTGAGCTGGAACTCGAAGGGAACCACATTGTGATCTTAAACTGCTTAAAGTATATATCAATATAAGATGTATGATATTGGTTGGTTGTGTATCACCACTATTGTTATGTTGTTTGGAATACTTTAAAATCTGTATTCATTCGATCATTAATTCATGCACAGGGTTCATGTTTATCTGTCTTGAATGCCAAAGTCGGCCATTACCGGCATTTTCATTTCCATCACCATCTTACCTTGCATGTGAATGTTAATGTTATACCAGTAAAATGTTAATTGCAAGAATACCAACACCAGTGATGCAAATTTACTGCACCTTGTTCCCAGGAAGATCTGTGTGTTTATACAGCTGCACTTAAGTTGGCGTAATTAGACCTCACGAGCATGACGACCGAAATTGCCTTTCTGTTTTCATTCGGTGGGTTGCACTTCAGCACTCTGCTTTACAGGTGTGCCCTCTTCCTCCTCCGCAGGGATTACAGCCCACACCGGACACACACATGCAGACACGCACACAAGTCCAGTAGCCACTGCATCTGAGCCTCTGAGCTGTTTGTAATGCTAATGCTGTCGTGTGTGCAACCTCAAGTGCAAAACAAAAAAAAAGTGAGAGGAAACAGCTACCACAATCTGATGGGGTTTTCTCTCAAACCTTGTTTAGTTGGATTATACTGAAGGATTGCTCTCCTCATACATCAGGTGATGTGGCTAGGTGCCTTTTACCCAGAGGCTCCCCTGGACTGGAGAGTTTATGTTGATACCTTTCATGTGTAAAAGCACAATATAAATACAGCCCATTTGACACTTAGCATATGTTAAATTATCACATTAATAGCAAAACGTTATCGGAAAATAGTGGGCACTTTATCAACCAACCATTTCCCACTTTATAATATATTTTCCTTCTCCTTCACCTGTCCTCCATTTTCTATCCCCATTATATCCGAGGTGTCAAACACCCGCATCCCGGTGATTTAGCGCAAACCATTAAAAGCATAATGAGGAGAACCACCTGTTTGGAGAGGAGCGCTGCCTCAGTCGCTCTGCGGGGACGGCTCCTTCATCCTCTGCTAATGTGTTAATGATGGCATTTGTGCACCTACTACACACACCTACATGAGCATATTTGCACATAATCAGGTCACACAGCCCCCCCCCCCCCACCACACACACACACACACACACAGACACACACACTAGCAAAGGATAGTGTATGACCAAACACACACACACACGCCAATCAGACATGCCAGGTGACTGTGAAGCCATTTCCCTCCACTTATATGATGGCAGTATTCTTCAATAAAACATCACTGTTGATCAAAGGAGTGTAATCTGCCTAAAAGCGACAAGGGGAGCAGCATCAAATGCGGCGAAAATCGCAACAGGAGCTGAGTTCACGGGACAGGGATATACTACAAAGGGAAGTGTCCATTTGGGGAAAAAAATAAGCTCCAACCTGCGACCCTGTTCTATGACCTCTCGTGCTCCTTTTTTATCATTTATCCGGTGATCTAATCCATTTTGCCGGCGAGAGATAATATTTGTTCCCTGGACTCCTGAATATGTGTTTCTGTTTTCTCTCCATGTGCAGCAGGTAAACAATGGCAGAAAGTTCCTCAAGCCCATTTTGGCAGCACCTGGGCCCGGGGCTTTCGCCTCTCCACCTCAGACTCTCTTCTCTTCGCTTCGCTAAATAAATTAGTGATTTTTTGCCTTCAATCTCCATTCTCTCTTTTTTATGGCCCGGGATCCAGGTTGTGAAATTTGTTTGCATCATTATCAAAGCTGACAGACATAATTTCTTTCAATTGGTTAGATGCGGTGGTGCAGTTAGTTCCTTCCTCATGTATCTGCCATTGTGGAGAATAAAACAAAAGTCTGATGAAGTTGAGCAAAGAAAGCAAAAACTATTTTTCACATCTCACTTCCAATAACCGCTCAGAACAGTTGAGGAATGACAGGCAAGAGGCAAAGAAATTAAGTGTCACATTTTCTTACCCGGATGTTGTCGAAGGATGCTTTGTTAGTAACATCATAGAGAAGGAGAAGAGCTGAGAAAGAAAGACAAAAGGCAAAAAAACATACAATCAATATATCTGAATAAATATGAAAAGGAATTAATGAAAAAAAACAGCAGCTAAAATTCAGAAAACATGCACAAAAGACAGAAATGATTGTGAAATGCAGTCCATACCATGACGTCACCAAATATAAAAACGTACACAGGCTTGACAGTTTTGTGTCAGTGCTTCCAAAAATATAACGTTGTACTTCCTACTGCTTGAGTGGTCAAAGAGGAAACAGAAACTATTTTAAGATGCTTAAAATATACTCCATTGAACCAGAGGCAACATGAGGCAGCAAGGAAAATTGCAGGTTGTTATTAATACTTCCATGATCTACAGCATGTGCAAAAATCCCCCCCCCCNNTTCAAGAATAAAGTGGAACTATGTATGTTGTGGTCAGTGGACTATTATTATATGGTATTCCATTTGCTGTGCATGGGTCATAAGATGATATACGGCATATATACTGTATTCGTCCGGTACTGTTATGGTACGGGCTACAAGGATCGATGCACACAGCACAGTCATACGGTGAGTGAGTATGAGTCTGAATGAGTATAAGTAGTAGTCCTCGCTCCAATCAAGGTAGCGGTAATGATTCTAAAAGCTGCCAGCAACTGTCATTAGTGACAGAAGAAGAAGTAGCAAACAAAGTTACAAAAACAAAAGAGGAAGAAGAATGATGGAGCGTGTGGAGTTACAAGAGACACCGGCCTGATTTAAATCACCGGTATGGGTACACTTTGGCTTCCCAGTGCAAGTTAACGGCGATGGCAACAGTGGTGGACCGGACAAAGACTGCCTGCCGGCGATGTATCGCGGGGGTGCAGTACGCCGCTGCCAACGCATATTAGACGGAATCATTCCGACATGTCCATCACTGGTGTGAGAAAAAATATGTGTGCAGCAACTTACCTCAGCTGCTTTTAAGCAGCCACTTTGCAGTAACACAGATGGGCCAAAAACATTACTGAAGCGATCGGCATATAGTGCATACTGTCAAGGAATGATTCCAAATCGTCCCATACGCAACCAGAAGAAATGTATCTGATTTACTCTTCCCTTCAGCAAGGAGGATAACTATTAACCAAGAATCAATGGTAGAATTATTGAATGCTAGATGAGAAGCCTAGGATTCTGAAGATATGTTGGTAGCCAGGTATTAGAGGGTTACAGGTTTGATCCCCCTGGTCTGGGGAATCTAAATGAGCAAGACATCAAAACCCTTATGCACCAAATTGCACCACTGACCTATTCTATACTTAATATAATCAGAAATTACTGCTCTGCAAACATGGTGGCTGAAAGGTTCTAACCAAGGAGAAAATCTCTCCATTAAAGAAATGTACAAAAAAGTATGGCACTTTCCACTGTAGTCACTGCACTGCACCTGTCAACGTGAACACATGTGTATTACACTGCAATTAGTTCAAACTGCACACAGGATAATATCACTTTAAGTATTTTTAGCACAAAGGCGAGGGCGTGCATGAAGCTCGGTCAAACAGAGAACGTCAATTGTAGCCAATTTCGCCTTCAGTTGGGGCTAATTAGCTCTCGCATCCATTTCTTGCAACCATATTCTCCATTACCTACATGACTTCCAATGACCCCTAAAAACTACAGCCTAGCTTTTACCAAATGTCTTTTGAAATAAGGGGCCAGATTTACTAAAAGTTTGCATCAGTAAAAAAAACATCCATGTCACCTGCATAAACAGAAGAATTTTGCATCAAATGTCGAAAATAACATTCACTTATTTACCTTAATGAATATGTAATATGTGATGTCTCGACTGGTGAGTGCAAAATACTGGGAGAAATAAAGGACATACAAATAGTTCATTTTGTTTTGGAAGTGTGGTTTCCAAAGCCAGATTTCTTTTGTGGTGATTTTGGTGTTTTGCGTTTTGTTTAACATGTTTGACAGGCACATTATCTGAATAAAGTAAATATAGCCAAAAATAGTAATAAGTTTGTGATATGTGACCACCTTGGTCTACATTTTCTAGCTCTTCCTTCAGCTGTTAATTTGTTTTTTAGCAGTTTCTTTTTTTTTAGTTCATCTTCTTAGCATAATTTGTAATCTTTTCTTAATTTCATCTGTTGTTCTTGCATTGAGCATTGATCTTTGTCACAGAGCTCATTCAGAATTCCTTGCTGTAACTCAGCACTTTGTTTCTTTGTCTCTTTCGCTAACACCTATGGCAGCAAATACTTTTGCATTTGCAGTCCGTCCTGCTCTCTCAAAATTCCCATTACAAAAGGACGAATACGATGGCATCACATCTCATTTGCACATGCTGTCATTTACGTTGTCATCTTTGGTTGATCACATCTATAAGCATGGACACATATTCTTAGTTTGCACAATTCTTCATAAATCAGGCCTCTATTCATACTGTATTTTCAAATCCATGGGGGGTTGTAATGAGGTATAATCACTCAGATCATAATCACTATCATCTGGCAATGTTAAACTGAGAAAACACACAGGCAGGGAGGGAAAAGATGGAGAAGGAACAGAAAAGGGGGGGAGGGGGTCATTCTGGCCCTACCTGTTAATTCCTCTCAAGTGGCTTCAGTGATTTTCCGCAACCAGGACCAGAGTGAGTAGCATCCCCTCACCATCCTTTAATCCAATTAGATCTTGCCAGGAGCACAGGGCAGAAGAAGCTAAATATATTTGCCACAGGAGATTTTTTTTTATCATTGTAGCTACATATAGTGGGCACCAGACATGAATAACAAATTTGAAAGATGAAGATGAGGGGGAGACTACAGGGAAAAGGAGGAGACACGAACAATTTCATCCGCATCCAGTCCTTTTTGCTTTCATGTTTTGGGCTGTCAGGCTGCAAAGTCCTTGGGAGGAGGTCTTTTTTTCAATCAAATCTGGCAAAAACACCCACAAAGATTGACTGATTACAACAAAAGGCTGTGGGTGTATAACTGAAAAGGTCATGAGATAACAAAGTTTCGCAAAAATGGCCAATACGACAAAATACTGAAAATTGCAATTTGCAATAGCCTCACACTAGAATAATCTAATATGCGTCTTCAGGGAGGTAAACGTGGATGGTTGCGTGTATGTGTACGAGTATTACACGCAATATTATCTGACAGTAATGACCTTGACTGGTAAAGCTCCCATAGGAATTCCTAAGAGGAAGGAAGAGATGGAAAGTGGAGTGAAGTGATCCATAAAGATCACCGGCATCCATCATCCCTCAGATGATAATAATATGAAACAATAATCACTGGATGACTTGGCCGCTTTCCTTCCCTTCAAAACAAACAAGTAATTCATGCAGACGTGAAAATGCAAATGGTTTGGCTAGTTTGAGACATAAGGGTGTGCTTTACTAAAACCGTTGCTCAATAACCAAATGTCGCGCCCCTTGGAAACCATCTTTTGTGTCAGGTGGTCAAACAACATCACTGCACAATGCATTGTGACAGATCTGTCCATACATTAGTGAAGATGTCCTACCTTTCTTGATATTTTGACGCAACGTGTGTAATCTAAGTGCCGCTGCTGGACAATATCATAATCATATGTCTTTGGAAGCCCTCTGTTTCATTCACAGATGGTTGAGTTCACAATGGGAGATTTCGAAGCTTGTCAATGGTGAAAACCATGCTGTTGGAAAGTAGGTAACAGCTCATGGAGACTCTCTACAGTCAACATTGTGTAGATAAAAGATTGTGTCCAGGTTTTGCACTTACATGACATAAGCACTGTTATTGTAATTCTGGAATGTGTCAATTCACTTGTCTTGCCCAGCTATGTTGTCTGCATGTTGTACCACAGAATATACTGTAATTACACATTGTACTCAAATGACAATGCTAGTGTGAAAAGTGAACAAAGATTCACTTTTAAAAAACCCATCCAGTGTCAAAGGCAGTGGATCACTAGGTGGAGTTGCGGTCTTGTCACTGGTTTGATCCTGGAATGACGATTCAATAGTTGAACCCTCTAACGTGTATGTGAAATCCTTCAACACTTTTCTACCTTTAAGGTGCAACAGTAGATGAATGCACTCCATTTAGCATTACCATTTCTATGAGAAACTTTAAAAAAGACTGATTGATTCAAGAAATGAGTAAGACAATGGACCGGAAGACCAAGGCTCAGTTAACTTGTTTGACCCCTGAAAGCCAATCCATCCACCCTATATTTGTGACAGTTACATAAAGATGCATCTCAATAAATTAAAATATCATAGAAAAATTATTTTATGTCAGTAATTCAATACAAAAAGTGAAACTAATACATTATATATCTATGACACACAGAATTAAACATTTCATGGTTTAATTATTTTCATTTCTTCTAATTAAAATGATTATGACTTACATTTAAAGGTGCTATATAGAACATTTTTATAAAAACAGATAATTTTTTCGAAAAATAATACACCCACAGAAGGTCTAAAGGGGTGTAGAATCTAGTCTTCTTTTTACTGAAAAATAATTTTTAGTCCAAAAATAATATTCTTATAAATGTTTATGGGTCCGAAAATTGTAAATATTTTCATCCGGTTGTCCTGGCTACGTCGGCAGGAAATGTCTCTGAGCCAGTAGCATTAGTCCAATGATGTCACGTGAGGCGGAGCTCACGGGTTGCCAGATCTCCAGATCGTCAACAGACACAGCCTATGGTCATAGCACAGTCAAGAAATGGCTTTGTACCCGCAGTATCGCTCTCAAGTCCTGTTTGACTAACAACGAAGCAGGAATAGAGGTGATGTTTTTGAGCGTTGGTGCCAGCTGAAAGAAGCAGAGACTCCTCGCTTGACATCACGGCTTGTCCACCGCAGACACTAAGCCAACCTGGCAACTAGTACAATTGAGTGTGAGTGCAGTATCTATTGACTGGAATGGAAGTTCTATAGAGCACCTTTAATGAAGAACTAAAATTCAGTATCTCAAAAAATTTGAATATTACAAAAGACCAATTTCAAAAGCATTTTTAATATGGAAATGTTGGCTTCTGAAAAGTATGTCCATCTATATGCACTCAATACTTGTTTGGGGATTTTGGACTTGAACTGCTGGAAATTGACTTTTCCATGATCTTCTAATTAATTGAGATGCACCTTTAGTTTTCTTGATTCTGCCTCCTTGCAGGAAGCTAAAATAAGATAATCAATTCTCACAGGTCTGGACTTGGGCACTGTAAACGCTACAGATCCTGGCAGATCCATGGGCTCCCAATCAGGCAACTAACTCTGAGTGCTAACTGCTAACCATGGCTAACCTGAGCCCTCTCCAAATAACTGCAGTCATATCTCAGCCACATTCCAAGGAAAATCAGCTCCCTTCCCCATGTAGAATGGGGGGCAAAATCTGAACAGCTTGTTTGAAGACATGATTGAGGAAAAAGTGAATTTACTCTAAAGTAACTGTTCTGTTATATTCGACATTTCATGAGTTTGTAGGCACACTGGAGACACGTACATGGAAATATTGAAATTATAATTTTTTCACAGTAGGAGCCCTATAATTCTAGCAGGTCCTGATTCTGTCTCTGTCCGTTATGTACTCAATGGTGCCTCTGTAGCTTCACAATATTACGATGAACATCGTGTTGCCAAGCTCTGTTGCTGACTATGAACCATGTCATTGTTTGAGCCACATATGTTTGAACCAGAGTCACATAGAAGAGAACAAAAAACAGAACAAGACCAAATCCACAACCAAGACTGGAGCAGTATGCTTCACATTTTACTTTTGCTCTGTCTTTGCTAATGTTAGTTGATGAGTCCAGGTGGGGGGATAAATGGCTACCTGTCCTTGCTGAATAATTGACTCCACCCAGAATAAGTACGTACAACTTTGCAGGGATATTTCAATGAATGAGCTCCACTGACTTCTTCGAATGGCTTGTTTCAGCAGAATAGACTTGCCATCCTTCAGTTTGTACATGTGTAGGCATACCAGAGACCCATTATACATTATGCAAAAGTAGTAAAAAGGGAATTTTTCATAATACGACCCCTTTAAATGATCTTTTAGTCAAGCAGCTGACTACATTATTAGCATCTGCAGGAGACAGTGAAGTCCTCAGTGAACACCTATGAATAACAACGTGTCTGTGGGCCCCGCAGGCATAGAAAGATACCTCAAATTCCACACAGTGAAGCTAGTCATACATAACCACAGGATGTTACAAAATCAATCTTAAATGGACAACCCCGTTTTTCACTCAATTTAATATCTCAGACCCGGGAAGTGTAATTTAAACTGCAATTTATTTGTAATTTTCTTGATATATGACATGCGTGCAAAAAAAATGAAAGAGCTCAAAATATTTCTGTTTAACTTACAAATAGCTGCTCAGTCACTCTTCCCTTCCATTACTGTTTGCAAAATGAAACACCTCTATTTACGATTGGTAATGAGAGGCTTGTTGTTCGTCATTAATATATCTTCGGGAAGTTTCCTCTCAGATATTCTGTTACTGTACAATAAAAATGAGAGTGAGATTAGATGAGAGCAACCACGGCTCTCCACTGTCCCTGTCGTTCCTATGACACTTTCTGCAGCACTTGTCAGTTCTTCTTCCCCCGAAGCAAAACCCGCGGAGCCTGGATCTGAGGTTTCGGTTACAACAGGGGGGATCGAACAAGACGTCAAGCGATAACAACGTTTGTTGGGCAATGTGACATCTAGATCCATCAGTATTTGGCACAAGTATTTCCACACTGAGGAGCTAACGTATGTAGGGTGTGAAACATATTTGTAGATTGAAGAGCTAAGATTGACATTGAATTCAATAAAAAGTGTGAATCCTGTAAAAACAAACCAAAAAACCCAGCAAAATGCCTTTGACTGACCTTGCACATTGTTTCAATTTTTTTATTAACGGATAGCCCCTTGAGATGCATCATCTCGTTTTCAAGGGGGTCCAACATAAAACATACAACATACATAAGGCTCTCACATACTAAACAACCCACACATCAGTCCTCAGGACCTACTGTAGCCGAGAAGTAAAAGTAAATATCACAATAACTTTCATGTTAACATTGCCAGAATATGATGATGATAATGATAATAAAATAATAATAATAATGATGATAAGGCAATTCTACAGCCAAGCAAACAATTGACACTAGTTCAAGTTTTCTACTGCCAAGCGGGTCCGTGCATGAAGTATAATTCATTATCGTTGCTCACCTCATATAAAGGAAACACTCGTTTTGGGGGGTATTTTCTATTTCAGTGACGTATGATGTGAAATGCAATTTGGTGCAACACAGCAGCGCCAAGCAACCACCTTTTCCCTTGTCCAACTTGTACAATGAAAATTGAAAAAAGGAAGTCCATAGCCGAAACTGCCTTCAAAGTAAAAGTATCACGTTTCGGACAATGCGTTTTGTTGGAGACGGCGTAGTCTAAGGAGAAGGAAATGAAAACTCACAACAATAGCCTGCATTATTAACAGGACTCACAACTATTATACGGTGATATTTTGGCTTATTTCCCAAGACGGAGCCCCGCAGATTTGTCATAAGGGCACCATGTTTTGGCGTAACACGCCGCCAAACGTCATGATCGATGTAAGTCACGTGACTTTTGTTGTCGACATTACATCCCTCCGACCAAACAATGTTTTAATTGCTGAAATGCCAGCAATGTGTCACGCTGTCAGCTTTGGAAGACACCCGATTACCAGCAGTGCTGCTAAATAGTTTTTTGGCAGCTCATTGGAATCTTTTCTCCTCCAAGTCGAGTTGGAGGTAGAGTGGCTGCCCAGCAGGTGACAAAAACCCAATTGAATGTCCAAAAAGTCCCATTTACAGTAAAGGTCCGGCATGGAATCACTGTTGATAATACACACACGTGCTCCATATCACAGACCTCAGACATTCAGGGTCTGAAAACAGTTTGACAACAAATACGAGATATGAAGACTGGAGTTTCAAATTTCTCTTCAGGCGGTCTTTGGTCCACAAAAATTGGAGGACTGAAGTTAAAATGAGAGCTAAATGCAAAACACTGTCCATCTGTAGATGAACACAACATCAAAGTGAAGAGCAAAGACTAACATTGGTCATTTGTTTTCCTAATGCACTTTTTTTATTAAATTAACAAAAAATGTTCTTTTAGTCTCCAGAGGACAGGTTGGAGATCTTGTGCGGCTCTTCCGAAGCTGACAGCGTGGCACATTGCTGGCATTTCAGCAATTAAAACATTGTTTGGTCGGAGGGATGTAATGTCGACAACAAAAGTCACGTGACTTACCTCGATCATGACGTTTGCCGGCGTGTTACGCCAAAACATGGTGCCCTTATTGTGAAAATCCGCAGGGTTCTGTCTTGGGAAATAAGCCAAAATATCACCATATAGTCCTGTTAATTATGCAGGTTATTGTTGTGAGTTTTCGTTTCCTTCTCCTTAAACTACGCCATCTCCAACAACACGCATCATCCGAAACACGATACTTTTACTTTGAAGGCAGTTTCGGCTATGGACTTCCTTTTTTCAATTTTCATTGTACCCTGGACCCATGACACAGTTGATACGATGTAGTAATGATAGCTAGTAGCAATGATAGCTAGTTAGCCGGTCTGTGGCGTTACCCATGTTACGTTAACACTGAGCTGAGCAATTTATCGATAATCCCTGTCCATCCCTCTGTCCTTCCTCTTGTTCCATTTTCTCTTGAAATCCTTATTCACTTGACATTTTGATCATGGCTTCAGCTGCCCGTCTCCCGTCTGTTTAAAGTTGGGCTACGTTTCACCCCCACAAGTCGGTGGTGATTGAGGCTTACTGTTGCTCATTAGCGATGAAAGCTGTGACCCTGAGAGAAGGAATAGAGGGAATAAAAAATCATGTGTGTGTGTGTGGGGGGGGGGCAGCAGAGCAAAGCCGCGACACACTGAGGTAATGACACTGATTTACATGAAGCCTCAGAGAGTCCAAAAGCAGTCATTTGTGCCTCTTTCTGTAGTCTGTGACATGCTCACCGCGGCCATATTGGTGGCATTTTCACACATATCACACCCAACACAAACATAGACACCCATAGTTGTGCGTTTAAAAGGTTGTGTCGCACTAAAAATCCATCTTTCAAAGCAGTGGCTACCACACCGGCAGCCTTTTGTTCGATCCACCTGATCTCTTACTCAGTCTCACAACATAATGACCACATGTGACCAAATTCACTGCACAACATCTGAGCACAATCTGCTGCGTTGCTTGAAACCGCAACACAAATATAAAAATCTTCTATTTAGCAGTCATAATAACATATTGGCTGCTATGTATCTTATTGTCGATGGAGACTGAAAAGTGCTTTGGGTTAGATATTTCTTTTATTACATATCTCTTGGAAATATTTTTCCTTCTTAGTATTCCATGTCTTTGAATGAATGCTGCAGCATCCATGAATTGGGCACACTTTCAACCTGAATTTTACACAATACGTTTGTGCTGAGCCATTTCAAAAAATGCTACTCTGAAGCGAAACCACAAGGAATCTCAGATCTTCAATTTGCTTGATCGGAAATTTAGAGAAGGTGAGCTGCAAACAATAATCTAGAGGCCATCATTTCGATTTTTGTGTTGGTGTGGATTCAGCAGCGTTAACATTTAATTTGTGTGACTCACCAGAGTATCAGATCCCTCTTGTCAATGCTGGTGACAAAAAGATGCGATCGAGGCCATTAGTGAGAAACAACTCAGGCAAAGCATTTTTCTCCGAACAATGTGGCCCTCGTGGCCCTTCCAGTCACCGAGTGCCGTTTGGAGCCGTTGTCTGCAAATTCAGTCATTAACTGCTCCGCAAAATTTACTGTCATTGTGCTTTTTTTCCCTCCTTTAAAACCATCGACTTGGGTATATGTTAAAGTAATGGAGATGCCAGTTTCATATGCAAATGTATTAAAGCAAATTTGGAGACTTAGAATTTGTCGCCTTGTATTGCCTTTAACTTTGTGAAGGAGTGACTCTGCATTGTGTGGTATAAATGAGAGAAAGCGGGTCATCTCATCTCATGGCTTCCCTTCTTTTTAATGCTTTCATTCATGCTTGAAAGAGTCCTTTGCTCCTTTTCCTTCCAACCCTTCTCCTTTTTTGGTCTCCCCAACCAACTATGCTTTCATCTTTTTTAACACCCCGTTGTTTCCCTACATCCTGTGGATATGACAAACTGTCAGCTCCACTGGGAGACAGGAGAGGGGGAGGCAGTCTGGGGCCAGAAACCAGCAAGATGGTCTCTGGACCCAGCTGGACTCTTGCAAACACCCTGCGCACCAGATGAGCTCAGCAGCCTGCGCTGGGATCACAACAACCGCTTGCTCATTTGCACCGATTGTCAGGATCTTCATACTTTCTCATTAAGGGCTTAATGGCAGCTGACACTGGGGACGAAGTTAAGTAAAACAAATTCCAGTAGCTGTCTGGGGGTGTGAAGTAATTAGGTGTCATACTTTCCTCTCCCACAAGAACTACTGAGCTCCCTTGCACCAACAGCAAACACACAAAACAAGTTAATTATATTTTCTTCACCTTGTGTATTCTTAGTTTTACACATCTTACCTAATGGTCATCATCATCATCCTTGCATTGTAGCGGCATTATGCACCAGGTACTTACGGTGTGATTTCTTACCTGGCTGTACAAGTGTTACTGATAGTTGTTTGATGTCATATCAAGGTATAAAATAGTGTATAGCACTTTTAATATCAATCCACAGGCAATCGAGAACGTTTCGGGAGGCCTCATTTCTCAGATTAGAAACTGTTGCTGTTGCAGAAACATAATATCAAATCATGCTACTTAGCATCGTCAACATGCTCTGTTGACAGGTTTGAAACGAGCAGCACTTGTCAAAATACTCACAATGAAAGAAATAATGAATATGAGTGCAACCAGATGTCCAAAACGGAGAGAAATGCAGCCAGCACCGTCGTACATGACCCATTTGTTGTGCAACACTTTGTTTCAGCTGCGGTAGATAAACATAACTGGCAGTCAAAGGATACTGTGGATAATCCAACAAACACAAATTCATTCATTTAAGATTTCCACTAAGACTCATGGGCGGTTTATCACCTTATGTGTTCAAATCTTTTCTAAACTCCTGACAGATGGCATTGGAGACACTCAGCAGAGAGAAAAATCTGGCTCAAGTGAGGTGCTCTTGAGCAAACGGTTGCTTGTGATGGAGTGACTGGGAATCAGAGCATAAGCGCTCGGCTGATGTCCTCCGCCGTGATGAAAAACACATTCAAGAGATCCGAGCGTGCTTTACTGGAAGTGTCTGATTCATGCTTGACAGGACAATAACAAACCCCATCCTTTATACATGATTTACGATGACAAATTCAATGGTTGAGTCACACTTGGGATTATTGATTGGATGCTGACGTGCCATGACTGTAGCCTGTTTTTAAGATTTAGAAGTTGCTCACTTCTACTCGACAGCGCCCACAAATGAGGCGGAGCTCTCTGGCTGTCAGATCGTTACATTTCAAAGTGGGGAGTCGTGAAAAACTGTCCATTATTTCGCCGGAATAGACAGCCTCCGTGACAGCTGTGTTCAGTCTGCTTCTTCTCCCTGGGTCCTGCCTGTCAGAGCGAATGAGCTTTATTTAAAAGTCTGTAACAGACGGACAACTCTGAGGAGCGGTTCAAGGCTCCCTGGGCACCTTGTTAAAGATTAGCGAGGGTAAACTGTTGCACTGACAGATCAGTAGAACGCTGGGCAACCGGCCAGCCACACAGTCACAATTGCAGAAGAAAAAAAACCACACACATCATGCACCCATTTCCCATTTCTATAACACTACCACAAGAAAACTCCTTACTTGGAACAAGCAGCCCTTAATGCTGCTGAACAGATTTATGTGTGAGATAAACAGTGCAAGCATATGTGTGTCCCAGTTCCAAAGCACCTGCTCATTCGAGTCCGCCTGGGGCATTTCTACCCAACTCA
This sequence comes from Mullus surmuletus, assembly GCA_903171835.1. Lineage (NCBI taxonomy): Eukaryota > Metazoa > Chordata > Actinopteri > Syngnathiformes > Mullidae > Mullus > Mullus surmuletus. The sequence goes on along the minus strand of CAESWR010000650.1, from coordinate 96,239 downwards.
GTGGGGCTGATGGAGACACAACACAGGCGCTCACACACACATGGGAGTAGCTCATTGATGTCCCACCCCTGACTGTGTGAGAGGCAGACTCATTTTCCTACCCAGTGGTTAGCCTCTCGCTTAAAGGAACCTGCCCATCAAGAGGGCCCGAGGCTAATGCCTGCACACACGGTCGCACACACACATCGGTCTATCAAGTCAGATGTAGCTTGAGCGTTTTTTGTTTTTCTTTGCAAACTCAACAGGAAACGGGACCCAACAGGGTCGGCGATAATGATACGTGAGATGAAATCAAGTGTCATGGAAATGTCTGTCAGGTTTGTCTGTGCGGGGAGAAAGCAAATGGAGAAGTCGTACCATGAGCATCTCGGTAGTAGGCGTGTGTGACGCTCCGGAAGCGTTCCTGACCAGCAGTGTCCCAGATCTAAAAGGGAAAGAACAAGGGGAAGTCTGTGGGGAGTTTCCTGGGGAACTTTCTGATCCCTGCAATTTCACAAACATAATGCATGTATATTTGTAGGTGTTCTCAGCCATTAATGTAATCGTACATAAAAAGGGTTCTTGGAAGGCAACTGAAATCGTTCAAACTTCAGTTCAGATTTTTGGTGGTGAGATTTCCGGTATCGCTATGGCTGAAACTCCCCAGCTAATTTAATAGTCTTCACTCTCAGAGTCCAGTTTCCAAAGAAATACATGTAGGCATTCGTCATTTTCAGATAATCAATATGTAGGCACTCTAAAACATAAAACACTAGAATTTGAGTGAAGACTGACACAAAAAAAGTATCGCTGTTGACAGCATCGCCCCTGTAAAATGTTAATTCCCAAAAGATAGGGCCCAATGTGATCTTCCTAAAACCGTACGCGCATTTAAACATTGTTCCCTGTGAGACATCAACAGTTGGTTAATTCCGTGCAATCCACATGGAGCATTGGCTTGGGAAGATGCTGACATTTGGCCACAGATGTCGTGAATAATTCACAAAATATCATCTCAGCGGTCAACAAGTGTCAACAAGTGACATGCAAGTTTTGGAAAAGGTCATTAGAGATGTAGCGACAGCATCGCCGACCTCAGCTTCTATCATGCTGAAAACTGCTAAAAGAAAATAGCCATAATTTCAGGAGGAACATCCCCCATCATCGAGTATAAATTATTTCTGTATTTCTGTCTCATGAAACCTGTTCCTGAGGTGGCGGGCGACCTGATTGCTGGACATAGAGCCATTTATTCATGTATCTTATCTTATCTTTCTTATACTTTTTTTTTTTAATAGGAAAAATATGAAAGCAGGTTTTGCCTTTAAACGAGCTGGAAAAATCATCAGACAGTATCTAATGCCTACGATTCATCTGCATCTCTGTATGCATGTGTGTCTCGCTGATATCTTCCAGGTTGGATAATCCGATGGAAAGTGTGCTATTCCCTGTGGTGTCTTCAGTCAGGCAGAGCAGCGGTCTAATTGACTGATAGTGATTAACTGAGGCCTCATTAAGTCATTGTTTGGGCTCCCTGGTCCTCCCACAGCATGCAATATAGATGAATGGCAGATATTCACACCATGGTAAAAAGTTAGAGGTGATTTGTTATTCCCCAAACCACATACACACTCACTAAAAAATTGACAGTAAATAAAGGAGGTTCATGTTTAAATAAGTAGCAAAGGAGATATATTGTGCTTACCTGCAGTTTGACCTTCACAGCATCAATGTTCATAACTTTATTCTGCAACACACACAAAAAAAAACAGTAGTGTTATGACGGCAAGTGACCCAATTTATTGACGCCATTCCTACTTCATTTCACTGCATCACTTTAGCGATCTGCCTTCTCAAAGAAATTCAGCACATGTACCTAATGACAAGGTGAACTTCAATTTCATAAATCACATGCGAAAACTGCTGAGCACCTTCATCATTATCCTCATTTAAATGTTCATTTGGAGGCTGAGAGTGGAGGCTTCTGACACCTCCTGACCCGGCTCACCTGTTTATGAATAGCGAGCTGTTAATGAGTCTCAGAAATCTGCACATGCAACAATGAGCTGGGTGCAGGTGACACAGGAGAGCAAGGTGGCATTTGAGCCCCGGTTCAGCGAGTACAGTGTTTTGATGATCCAACACACCAAAGTGGCAAATATAGCTGGCAACTTTATTGACGCTACCAACACAAACGTTAAAAAACGCATGTTGAAATGATCTTTTAAGACAACGCTGAAGGGGGATGCTGTCAGAAAGGTGCACTGTCCATCTCTGTAGCAAATATATCCAACCACACACAGGTTTACCTTTTATCGGGATGAGGAGCTTTGTTTCATGGCGTTTGCGTCACCTACATCCTGGTATTTTAGAATCTTTTACATGCACACACGCACAAGACTTTCCCAGTTCCTCTGCGAATCACGGGTAGGCTGATGGATAATGGATGCAGTTTATTCCTTTCAAATTGATGACCGCTTAATGGTCAGCAGCTGACAGAAAGCAGATCTTCCTTTTGCTGCGCATCAAGACGAGGGATGTGAGAATACCGGCAAACAAGATGGACGAGCACGCAGCCTCGGTCCGGGACCCAGTGGGAGTATTAGCAGCCCTGGTCAAATGTGTTTCTCAGAATTACCAGCGACAAAACAAACAGTGTTACTCTGTTCCTCCATGGGTATTTTTTGAGCATAGTGGGAGATTTTTCTGCCTCTGTGAGCTAATAATGTGGAATTCCAGCACATATGCCTACGGCTTCCCGGAGTGCTATTGATGTGCTTATTAGCTTCTCCTGACAGTCGTCCAGTAATTCATCCAATTTAGTTTCTGCGTAATAAGCTCTTGGTACATGCAAATGTGCCATCATTGATTAGACAGCAGAACTCAAGATATTAGCTCGTGTTTTAAAGTCTCTGTTGGGGAACAGATGGTTGACTTCATGTGCAAACTCAGTTGTTCTGTTGCAAATGGGGTCATCTGAAAAAACAATTTGTGCAAGGAATCATACAAAGAAGTTTGCCATTTTGGTATATTCATGTAGATATCTCTATCAGACAAGTGCTGAAGGTGGATTGTGGGAAGACTGTGGGGCCAGTGGCAAATCCAAAAACACAACAATGGCTTGAGCAGAAAGTCCAGAATACAAATCTGACCAATAAAGCTGACATGTAAAGAACAGTTAAGTGTTAAGTGAATTAAGGATAAAGTTCAAAATCTTGTGCAGAGGACTAAGCACCACCCTTTGGGTACAGTAGTGCGACGTACCCCAGCAGAAGGGGGTTTCAAAAAGTGAGACACACCAATCAAAACATGAATAGTTTTGGATCAGTCAAGACTGACTGTGGATCGAGCTATCCCTCTTATCAGCAACACGTTTTGAGAGCTGTTGTGCAAGTGACTGCATTAGGCAAATGGAGGATCACAATTTATCATATAATCTGTAATAACATACCAGAATTTGTGCAGTGAATGATAACATGGGTCCCACAGAGAAACTGCATGGATTCTGTTCTCAAGTTCATCAATTGCAGTAACTTTTGATTTGACCTTCATCTGGCCAATTGGGCATTACTCATATGGGGTTGCATTGTTTAGTATGTAGAGTGTTTGGTTTGTGATAAGATGGCTTTCGGGTCAATCGACAGAGTTGTCAAGGGTCTATGATCAACATGTAGAACTTAACTACTGTGTGAATATCTGAATATGAATTGCCTAATACGGTAACTAGCACTTTGAGCATTAAATACACAGCACATTTACAACTTAATTTTATGACAAAAGACCCGCAAAACCCCCAAAATCCAAAGTTGTAAAGTCAGTTTAGTACTAAATAACAAAGTTAAATGCTCAATACTTATGGAAACATGCTCACTAATTTTACGAGCTATAGGATTACAAAATGTTGGCAGTCGGCTGACTACAGATTTCCTGCAGGAGGCCGATGAGAGGAAGCTAACAGCTGCAGTCTCTAGTTTTTTTTTTTCTTCTTTTTTTCCCCGTGAAGCTCAGATGCAGTTGACACAACAAAAACAATGAATATGACAAGAAGCACCTATTGCCTGCGCATTTCTGATTTCCAGAGGCTGTTTGGGGCCCGGGGTAATGTATGTAATCACCTCAAACTGACCCACCACTCATTTTTAATGCATTTCATCCATATTGCATGGAATATAGTGTATTAGACTTTGTTTACCTGACATATGGGATCACTTTTACACCTCATTTGGATTCGAGGTTACCATATTTAGGCCTGACCAGTAATTGTTCAGGGAAAGAACAACATGATGTATTAACTACACAGCTTTATGAGAAATCAAACCTTCTGAGGATCTAACAATCTCATTTCAAAATGTACCATTCTACATGCTACGCCTATGTCTATATTGGATATCTGACAGTCCTAAAGGCAGTAAGAAGGCAAAGAATGAGGCATGGTGTTGCTCCCAGAAACAACGCTGAGGTCAGGGACCTCTTCCAGGTGATTGTGCACATTGTAATGGAACAGAGGTGTTGAGTCCTTGCTGCTCAGAAAGCCTGGCCGCATTTCCCAACCCCGTTTTGTGCAACATGTTTGGTTTCATTAGGCAATATTCAAACAAGACTGAGAAATTAGGCATAACCGATGCAGGACTAACAGAGACTGAAGTCTGAGTGTCATGGCGACGGATTTGCTCATTTTATATTACACACCAGAGTCAAGATATTAGCAGCAG